>JANAVB010030928.1:0-256763 GCA_029216955.1 Iris pallida
AGCCCGACTCGAGTACGTATAAGCTGTCAATAGTCATGGTATCATATCTAATCTAAACTATATCTCAATCCACATGAACCATATAAACAGGAATGAACAAGTATGGGTCATGGTCTGCAGCCCATTAGAATATTGTTCGATTAGACTCTAAGGATGATATGAGTCTATAAATAAGCAAAGTATATCATGGTACTGAATATAAAGTACGAAAAGATAATAAAGAAATATCACAAGCAAATACCTGTATCATACATCGCAGTCCTCTACCATCCTGCTCTGCTAACTAACTCCATGTAGTCGCTAACCTGAAGAGATCATCAGGTCTTCAGAGGACTAGCAAGATACATAAAACATGCCTATCTAACAGTTTAATCATGCAGTAATATAAACCGGGTATAAACAGGAACTAGACAAGAGACTGACGAGTGGCTACTGACAGATAACTATGAACTCGGATACGGGATCAAGTATGCATAAATGAACTGCTGGTAGATCAATGGATACCAACCCTCGCCCGCGATTGTGGACTCGCAGGTCAGTTTTAAGACAAGTCACCCTCGCCCCGATTGTGGACTCGCATGTGCAAAGGACAACCCTCACCCCGATTGTGGACTCGCAGGTGCAAAGGCAACCCTCGCCCCGTGTGTGGACTCGCAGGTGCAAAGGCAACCCTCGCCCCGTGTGTGGACTCGCAGGTTGTGGGAAAAATAAAAAATAGCATTTCACTCACATATACTTGCAGACACGACTCAGTCAAGACACAGGTGAAGACACGACACGACCCAATCACGATACACGAGAGAACCAATCCAATATGAACTAACAAGGCTAACCATGTACAAGGACTATAACTATACTAGCATGTACGATATACAAATCATAAGTAATAACCAACTAGTATAACTATATACTAATAGAAATATGCATGTAATAAACTGTAGAGGGAGGCAAGGTATACTTGCCTGGTGGCAGCGCGAAGAACCAATAAAATACCGTCAACTGGTAAGCCATACAGTCCAAGTCATCACAACTGTCTCCGAAACAAACATCGCCAATATTCTCAGAATAGTCAAATTAGCTAGGTTTGCATGTCCTTAAGTCCAATTCTGGACACAGAGGCAAAACGGTAATTTCGGGCAAAACGGTGTCCGCCGTTGGACCCGCTTTGCACCGAAAAGTGTGCCAGAGTCAATGGTCTCTAAAGTCGTCAAACTACATGTCTACGGATCCGATTTTCTGATACGAACCCAACCGTTTGTCCAAAGTTGGATTTCGGCAGGCCGTGCACAAAATCGCCCGTCGAGTCGGACCGTGGGGCCCGCAAAACGGCGATTTTATCAACGGTCTCAGAATCGGACCAAACATGGCATACAGGACCAGAAAAACGATACGGTTCTGTGGGTGCAAGTTTCGTCTCGATCTGACGAGCGTGCACAAAGTAATTGGAGAATTTGTAAAGTGCACGATACGGTGAATTTCAACGGATACGCATCAAATTCGTCGCGCACACACGACCAATTTGAATTCCGTCAAAGCCCACACGACCACGAAGCCGTTATGCACCTTTCGATGCATTCGGTTCGCGACAACATCGCCCGGAATGGCGGACGCACGTCGTGTGGATGGTTTTTCCTATTTTCTATTATTCGAAAAACAGATTTTTAATCAACTTTGTAATCCAATTACTCTATATACAGTGAATAAAAAATTTATCTATCTGAAGGGTTTTAGAGTTCTACATGGGGTCTATAACTGCATTCAATTACAACTTCTAAACTGTTACTAGGTTGATCGAAATCGATCCCCAAACATGGGTGTGTGGGACTGTCTTACGTGTTCTGTTTTGACAGTTTTTGGGCGATGTTTGCGCCTAATTTCTGGACAACCTAATTCGTTAAAAATAAAAATAATTGAAGGGGTATAGACCCGTATAGGTTGGCTGCATACCCGAGGCGACGATTCAAAAAATGGTCGAGGGAGGAAGCGGAGAGCGTGCCACGAAGAGAGCTATCCAGTGCCATTGTTGCTGCCATGGTCTCCCTGTTGTCCGCGCGTTTGCTGCCTGTTACGCGCGCCTGGCCGGAGTCCGGCGGCTGTGCCGTGGCGGGAAACTCACCTGGGTGGCAGGAAGGTTGTGGTTGTCGATGTGTTGGGGGGAGGTTAGGGTTTTCAACAACTCCCCCTCTCGATCTCTTGATATATATATACGCGGCATCGGGGTTTACAGGGCTGGAAAGCTTGGTGTAGTATTTATTGCGTGGCAATGTGGGGAATGCCCGGTTTGGGCTCTACTAAATTAAGTGAGCTATGGGGAGGGTCTCGGGCCTGGATGGGCTTGGGGCTGGACTCGGCCCTGGATGCTGCAGCTGTGTTTAGTAGCTTTGGATTTCTTCTGGGTTCACTTAGAAATCAACATTGATGTTCCAAAAAGAAGCCTGGTTACAGCTCAATATTAAAAGATCCAACACATGAAAAATAAAATAAAACATTCCTCAGAGAACCCATGAGCTTAATATTAAAAGATCCAACAAATGAAAAATAAAAATATTCCTCAGAGAACTCAAGACAACAAGGTGTTTCAACTTAAAAATAATAAGTATACATGCAGATATTTTCTTGTGCATGGTAAAATATGTATATTTATATAATGTACTTGACAATGGATTATAAAATACGAATAATAAGATATTATTTAAACATAATAATAATAATAATAATGATAATAATAATAATAATAATATAATAATAATAATAATAATAATAGTAACACTAACAAACTCAAATAACCAATAAGAAGGTTCAGTATATGGTGCCACATTAAACCTCTAATTT
The DNA here is from genome assembly GCA_029216955.1 of Iris pallida. Taxonomy (NCBI): domain Eukaryota; kingdom Viridiplantae; phylum Streptophyta; class Magnoliopsida; order Asparagales; family Iridaceae; genus Iris; species Iris pallida. The sequence continues at coordinate 2,833 of JANAVB010030928.1, forward strand.
AACTGGTCCATTAATCGTACAAAAATGCTATTTAATATTACCTATAATTATGATTTACAAATATTTAGAAAATACTTGCCAATCACCTAAAATATATATACAACATATTCAATTGACCAATATATTAATATCTAATAGTAATAAGCATATTTATTTAATCACCACAAATAAAATAATACTTAACCGGTGGTTTGGTGAATCCATACTACTCACCTTTATCCAGGTCCAGAAAATTGTACAATTGTGGTGAAACAATATTTAATAATAAAATATGAATTTGTACAATTATTTAAATAATTAAAAATGCACATCAATAGCTAGAATAATTTAGGAAATAATTATACACATATAAAATATGTCTACATGGTCATATTGGTCTCACTACATGCCTACATGGGCTTTGACTCAGTTCGGATCCAGTCCGGACTAAAATGGTATAACTGGTTTCTGCAAAGTCCATAAATCTAATAATAATTAATTAAACTATTTCTAATGGTCATGCTATAACTTGGCCTGGTTTTCCTAGTTAGGACACACCGATGGCTTGGTACTCCTTACCATGGCTAAACACTAGTCAAAATATGCTACTGCACTACCCGTGCCATGATTTCTAGTTGTCGTGTACTCCAAATCTCAACCATGGCGAAAATCATCTACCGTAATAATTAACTAAATAATTGTTTATAAAATCTAAAAATTTTACCATTTAAATCAAATAAAAAAATTAAAAAATATTTCAAGAATTTTTTCGGGAAGGGGAGCTACAAATCTACCCACCTTAAAAATAATTTCGTCCTCGAAATTCTAATTCATAACTATGCCTTAAATTCAAAAAGAAGGTCCACACTACCTTAATCTCCTTAAATTTAATTCCTCAAAATATTTTATATCCTCCTCCTAATCATTTTGTAACTATGAAGCCTCTAGGACTTCTACCTACCTTTGGTCATACTACTCCTCAAAACACAGTCACTAAAGTCTTAGGGTCTTCTAACTAGTTGCTGATACTTCTTATGGGCAGATATCTAGGCATATGGCATATATAGTCCCTCATATCTATAAACAACCAACACTCAATAGTCAAGCAATATGTACTATAATTTACGGATTTCTAATGAATTCTAGACAGCACGATTGTTCGTCACTCCGAAATAGGAAGCGACGGGAATCAATGGTACGGAAAGCAAGGAAGTATAATCGAGAGCAAATATGGAGTTTTCAAGGACGTAGAGAATTTCTAGAAGAGTTTTCAAAGCAGAGTGGATTGAGATTTCTAAGGTTTAGTAAAGGTCGCAGGCTCGTACCAATACAGTTACGTAACCGGTACGATATGCTCTGACCTGCATGGGCCACCACAAAAACTTGTCACGACCCGCACCCGCTTTTCGGACGCGAGCTCGTGAGCAAGCCAGCTACGTATCGAGCGGACTCCAGCCCGACTCGAGTACGAAAAGCTGTCAATGGTCATGGTATCATATCTAATCTAAACTATATCTCAATCCACATGAATCATATAAACAGGAATGAACAAGTATGGGTCATGTTCTGCAACCCATTAGCATATTGTTCGATTAGACTCTAAGGAGGATATGAGTCTATAAATAAGCAAAGTATATCATGGTACTGAATATAAGTACGAAAAGATAATAAAGAAATATCACAAGCAAATACCTGTATCATACATCGCAATCCTCTACCATCCTGCTCTGCTAACTAACTCCATGTAGTCGCTAACCTGAAGAGATCATCAGGTCCTCAGAGGACTAGCAAGATACAAAAACATGCCTATCTAACAGTTTAATCATGCAGTAATATAAACCGGATATAAACAGGAACTAGACAAGAGACTGACGAGTTGCTACTGACAGGTAACTATGAACTCGGATACGGGATCAAGTATGCATAAATGAACTGCTGGTAGATCAATGGATACCAACCCTTGCCCCGATTGTGGACTCGCAGGTCAGTTTCAAGACAAGTCACCCTCACCCCGATTGTGGACTCGCAGGTGCAAAGGACAACCCTCGCCCCGATTGTGGACTCAGGTACAAAGGCAACCCTCGCCCCGTGTGTGGACTCGCAGGTGCAAAGGCAACCCTCGCCCCGTGTGTGGACTCGCAGGTTGTGGAAAAACAAGGAATAGCAGTTCACTCACATATACTTGCAGACATGACTCAGTCAAGACACATGTGAAGACACGACACGACCCAATCACGATACACGAGAGAACCAATCCAATATAAACTAACAAGGCTAACCATGTACAAGGACTATAACTATACTAGCATGTACGATATACAAATCACAAGTAATAACCAACTAGTAAAACTATATACTAATAGAAATATACATGTAAATAAATTGTAGAGGGAGGCAAGGTATACTTGCCTGGTGGCAGCGTGAAGAACCAATAAAATACCATCAACTAGTAAGCCATACAGTCCAAGTCATCACAACTGTCTCCGAAAGCTGAAACAAACATTGCAACATTCTCAGAATAGTCAAATTAGCTATGATTGCCTGTCCTTAAGTCCAATTCTGGACACAGGGGTAAAATAGTAATTTTGGGCAAAACGGTGTCCGCCGTTGGACCCGCTTTGCACCGAAAAGCGTGCCAGAGTCAATGGTCTCTAAAGTCGTCAAACTACATATCTACGAATCCGATTTTCCGATACGAACCCAACCGTATGTCAAAAGTTAGATTTCGGCAGGCCGTACACAAAATCGTCCGTCGAGTCGGACCGTGGTACGGGTGGGCATACGGGTCCAGGACCCGCGGTTCCGACCCGGCCCGAACCGTATATTGGTCAAACGGGGCGGTTCCTAAAATTTGGAATTTAAACGGGGCGGGTCGTGTGACACTAACGGGGCGGGGCGGGTCCTATTTTCAAAATAAACGGGGCCCCGAACCGACCCGTTTCTAGGAGTATGATTTTTTTTATATCAATTTTGATTTTTTTTCATATTATACTTTATAAATAATAGCACACGTTATTGTTTAGTAAACAAATTCTAGAAATTGGAAAAATATAATACTTGTTTTGTTCTTCTAGATAATAGAACATGTGTAAATGTTTACTATTCTATAATTTTTTGAATTTTTTTTGGATCCGTTTGGACCCGCGGGTCGGCTCGTTTGGACCCGTTTCGAATGGGTCGAATCCGTACCGGTTCCAATATTTTTTGGACCCGTCCCGCCCCGCCCCGCCAATTAACGGGTCCGGTCCGGATCCATAAAATTTGGACCCGGCCCGACCCGTGCCCACCCCTAGACCGTGGGCCCACAAAACGGCAATTTTATCAACGGTCTCAGAATCGGACCAAACTTGGCATAAAGGAACAGAAAAACGATACGGTTCTGTTGGCGCAAGTTTTGTCTTGATCTGACGAGCGTGCACAAAGTAATTAGAGAATTTACAAAGTGCACGATACGGTGAATTTCAACGGATACGCATCAAATTTGTCGCGCACATGCGACCAATTTAAATTCCGTCAAAGCCCACACGACCACAAAGTCGTTACGCATCTTTCGATGCATTTGGTTCGCGACCACGTCGCCGGAATGGCGGGACGCACGTCGTTTGGATGGTTTTTCCTATTTTCTATTATTCGAAAAACAGATTTTTAATCAACTTTGCAATCCAATTACTCTATATACAGTGAATGAAAAATTTATCTATCTGAAGGGTTTTAGAGTTCTACTTGGGGTCTATAATTGCATTCAATTACAACTTCTAAACTGTTACTAGGTTGATCGAAATCGATCCCCGAACATGGGTGTGTGGGACTGTCTTACGTGTTCTGTTTTGACAGTTTTTGGGCGATGTTTGCGCCTAATTTCTGGACAACCTAGTTCGTTAAAAATAAAAAAAATTGAAGGGATATAGACCCGTATAGGTTGGCTGCATACCCGAGGTGACGATTCAAAAAATGGTCGAGGGAGGAAGCGGAGAGCGCGCCACGAAGAGAGCTGTCCAGTGCCATTGTTGCTGCCATGGCCTCCCTGCTGTCCGCACGTTTGCTGCCGGTTAGGCGCGCCTGGCCGGAGTCCGGCGGCTGTGCCGTGGCGAGGAGACTCGTCTGGGTGGCAGGAAGGTTGTGGTTGTCGGCGTGTTGGACGGAGGTTAGGGTTATCAACAACTCCCCCTCTCGATCTCTCGATATATATATATATATACGCGGCATCGGGGTTTACAGGGCCGGGAAGCTTGGTGTAGTATTTGTTGCGTGGCAACGTGGGAATGCCCGATTTGGGCTCTACTAAGTTAGCCAAGTGAGCTATGGGGAGGGTCACGAGCCTGGATGGGCTTGGGGCTGGACTCGGCGCTGGATGCTGCTGCTTTGTTTAGTAGCTTTGGATTTCTTCTGGGTTCACTTAGAAATCAACATTGATGTTCCAAAAAGAAGCCTAGTTACAGCTCAATATTAAAAGATCCAACACATGAAAAATAAAAATAAAACATTCCTCAGAGAACCCATGAGCTTAATATTAAAAGATCCAACAAATAAAAAAAAAACATTCCTCAGAGAACTCAAGACAACAAGGTGTTTCAACTTAAAAAATAATAAGTATACATGCAGATATTTTCTTGTGCACGGTAAAATATGTATATTTATATAATGTACTTGACAATGGATTATAAAATACGAATAATAAGATATTATTTAAATATAATAATGATAATATAATAATAATAATAATAATAATAATAACACTAACAAACTCAAATAACCAATAAGAAGGTTCAGTATAGGGTGCCACATTAAACCTCTAATTTAACTGGTCCATTAATCGTACAAAAATGCTATTTAATATTACCTATAATTACGATTTACAAATATTTAGAAAATACTTGCCAATCTCCTAAAATATATACAACATATTCAATTAACCAATATATTAATATCTAATAGTAATAAGCATATTTATTTAATCACCACAAATAAAATAATACTTAACCGGTGGTTTGGTGAATCCATACTACTCACCTTTATCCAGGTCCAAAAATTGTACAATTGTGGTGAAACAATATTTAATAATAAAATACCAATTTGTACAATTATTTAAATAATTAAAAATACACATCAATACCTAGAATAATTTAGGAAATAATTGTACACATATAAAATATGTCAACATGGTCGTATTGGGTCTCACTACATGCCTACATGGGCTTGGGCTCAGTTCGGATCCAGTCCGGACTAAAATGGTATAACTGGTTTCTGCAAAGTCCATAAATCTAATAATAATTAATTAAACTATTTCTAATGGTCATGCTATAACTTGGCCTGGTTTTCCTAGTTAGGACACACCGATGGCTTGGTACTCCTCTACCATGGCTAAACTAGTTAAAATATGCTACTGCACTACCCGTGCCATGATTCCTAGTTGTCTTGTACTCTAAATCTCAACCATGGCGAAAATTATCTACCGTAATAATTAACTAAATAATTGTTTATAAAAATCTAAAAATTTTACCATTTAAATCAAATAAATAAATAAAAATATTTCAAGAATTTTTTCCGGGAAGGGGAGCTACATAGGTTGCGCCAAGGCATGAACCCGCGCAAATGCGCTGAAGCATGAACATGCACAAATTATGCCGAAGAAGAAAAGGCCAAAGGGCGCTTCCCTTGTTTTGGATAGCAGTGTGTCGAGACAGAGTCTCCTTCGATTTTAGGGTCGAAGAAGTACAGGGATTAGCCAAAAGGCTATTTTCCTTAGGTTGTGTCGAAGCATTGATGGGCGCAAGTTGCGCAGAAGCAGGAACAGGTGCAGGTTGTGCCAGAGAAGAGAGGGTTGAAGGGTACTTTCCCTTGTTTTGGACAGCAGTGTATCGAGACAGAGTCTCCTTCGATTTCATGGTCAAAGAAGTAGAGGGATTAGCCAAAAGGTTGTTTCCCTTAGATTACGTCGAAGCATTGACGGACGTGAGTTGCACAGAGGCAGGAGATTGCATCGCCGAGGACTTAGGAGTCCAAACAGATCGCGTCTTGCTATTAACTGCGGCAGCAGTACGCTTGGCACCCCCAGCATTGATCATGGTCTCGTAGGCTGTCTGGTCGACTTTAACGACCAGGGTCTTCTGTGTCTTGTCGATTGACGCGGTATCACATTGAGTTGTCACTTTCTCATCGGAGAAGAAAGTTATCCCCAGTAGAGTTGCCATTTTGTTTGCAAAGAACAAAAGTTTTATTACAAACTAAGAAAAAGTACAGGAGTACAATTGATTTCTAGGGAAGTACAACTATATGAATCTGATCAGAAGACGATCACTTTATCCCTTGGACGATGTGATATCGAAGACACGAGCCACTGGAGAATGCAACAGCACTTTTAGTAGAGATTATGATCACTCTTGATCCTTTGAGAATGATTTGAAACTCTATTTATAGAGTTCATGAAATAACTATTTAGTAGTTATTCTAGATTGCGTGCGCTTTAGGTTGCGCGCCTCTTGTTCATTTGCGTGAATGGTTGCACTAACTGCTGTAGATGCTTGGCATCATTTGATTGAGATACGCGTGGTCGTTGGCAGTGTAGTGGGTACTTTTACGAAGTTAGTGGCTTGTGCGCCACGTCACTCTGTTCTGAACACTGTTTGATTACCTTATGCGAGCTCATCAGGTTGCACGTAGGCACAATATAGCGACTTGTGCGAGCGGTTGCACCAACTGCTGTAGACGCATGGCATCATTTGATTTAGATGCGCGTGGTCGTGGGCAGTGTAGTGGGCACACTCTGCAAAGTTTATGGCTTGCGCGCCACGTCATCCTGTATTAAAGTAAGAGTTGATCAAGTGCGCCAACTTGTCAGGCTGTGCATAGGCACAACTCAATGACTAGCCCTTTTGACTAGGTCTTCTGTGCTGTACTGTTTAATCCGCATACCATTCAGTGACTTGTGCGAACGAGCTGTCAGCATTAATTATATGCTGACAAAATCTTCTTGAGCGTCGTGTTGCGCAGATTTGAATGGATTTTCCTTAATCTCCGTGATGTCAGTTGTCAGATAATGATGACGTCATTATAGCTTATCGAGGAAGTGTGCCACGTGTCGCTCTATGCACCCTGACTCCAGCACAACCTGGCAATGGTGCAACCTGATGCTGCGTTGTAACACCCAATTTTCCAGATGAGGGTATTTTTAAAATATTGTAATTATAATTATTATTTATGGATATTTATTTCATATGGTGATTTTTGGTGATTTTCAATTATTTTTAAACTATTTAAAACTGGTTTAAGTCATAACTTGTGATTTTGATGTGCTGCTAGTAAAACCTGAGAGACTGCATGACCTAGAGCCTAACCATGTCATTAGGATGATTTAATTATCATTTTTAGCCTAGGGGTATTTTGGTCATTTTGACTTATTTGATTTATTTGGTGATTTGTTGAATTGGTGAATTCTAGGTTGACTTGACTTGTTGAGACCTAGTGAGCTAGCCTAGAAGCTAACCCAAGCCATGGTGACCCTAGTCTAACTTAGGTTAACCTACATTTAGTCTTTAGAAACTAATTTTAGGATGAGGGGACTTGGTTTAGTGGATTTGAGTCATGGTTTATAGTTTCATGAAATGGCTTATGACTTCATGACTTGATTAACCATAACTTAAGCCCATGGGCCAATTTAGGAAACCCTAACCCTAATTCCTTCCTTTATGACCAGCCATAGGGATCCCTACCCTATATAAACACTTATTCTCTAGGGCTTGCCTCCTTCTTTCATTCATTTCAACATTGGAGAAGGAAAGGTATTGTCCCTCTTGCAAAAATCCCCATAAATCCATTTTAATTCCTTTTTGATCCTAGTTTCTTGCATTAGAACCTAACACTCTCCTATTTTCTGATTTCTGAGTTTAATCCCAGCTTTGGGATAATTTGGAGCATTTGGCACCAAGAGGAAGAATCCCCCATTTGAGGCTTTTCTAAGCTTTTTGCACACATAGGTAAAACTCCTTAAATTGATTCAAATTTTTTTCTTTGCATGTAGGAATAGATCTTGGAGTCCCCTAGGTGTCCCTGAAATTTGGGTGGATTTCGTGTCCATTTGGTGCCCGTATCGGACACGTGTCGTAGTGTAGTGTAGGTGTTTGTTGAAATGCCTCTAAGGAATTTATTTTCGATTTTTGTAAATATAATTAAATGAATTTATAGATCTTAATATGTATATTAATCTTTGTGAAGACTGATGTGAATTTCGTGTCATTTCGTGTCGAAATTGGGTGCGGACACGCTGCACGATACGCGTGTGCGCTGTCCTGCTACCCGTGTCCTATTTCTCACTGGACACGTTTCAACACGCGAAACATGGCGTGGAGGTTGGGGCAGTGACTGAAAAGTCACTGTCACCCTTATTTCCCTATTTCCTGTATTTTGTATTTATACTTGTATCTGGATTTTGTCATGTATTTTTTTATTTTTCTCAACTTGTGGAATTTTGGTATTTCTCGTATTTTGGTTTTGGCATGGCTCGGTTTTATTGGGGATGGTTCGGTTTTATGTGTTGGAACACCCTAGCCCTATACTCCACCTTCAAAACACCACAACACCATCTTTATAACTCCACCAACCTCTTCTCTCTCTTCATAACCACCATTAATTTTTTCTTCTTCTTCTTCTTCTTCCTCCACACCACTCCCCAACCCTTAGGCAAGTGCATCTTGCCACCACATGAGAACCATATTTTCTTTATCCATTTGCTAGACTAGGACATGGAGATCAACATTAGAACTTGGTGTTTTATGATTTGAAGCTTCCTTTGTTCTAGATCTAGATTTAGCTATTTTGATTTTGCATGGTTTGATCTACTTTAGTTGGATTTTATGGGTTTTTGATGTTTTTATGTGGGAGAGCATTCAGTTTAACCCAAGATGGAGCTTTGGAAATCTGGAATTGGAGTTCGGATGGCCAAGTTATGAGCTTTTGAAGCTTTGGGTTCAGCCATGGTATTCTTGCTGTTTGGAAAAGACAGTGAGCAGTGTGCAGAGCTGTTTAGCTTATGCACACTGAGCTGCGCGTGCTCTTTAGCGTGCGTACGCAGACTTGGGTACGCTCCCTGTTGGAAGCGTGCTCCCTTGAGCGTGCGTGACTTTCACGTATGCAGCACCCTCAGCGTGCGTGATTTTTTGTACGCTGCTCCCCTGATCCCTTGTTAACCTATTAACCCTTGGAGTTTTGGTCTTATTTCTTTAAGCTTGGCTCTTCTATAAGCCCTGATTTTGATATTTTATTAGATATTTTATGCCCATTTTATATCCTTACGCCTTTTGTCATGAACTTGATTTTACTTAATATGTTTGGAATGACTATTGTACATGGCTTGGTATGGCAAGGAACTAGCATAACACGACAGTGACCCGTAGTGGTGCACTCCTGACATGACCAACCTGATATGAAAGTGGCCCGTTGTGGCACACTCCTGACAAGTACCCTGACATGATTTATTTGATAACTTGATAGTGGCCATGGCGGCGTACTCCTGACTTGACATGACCTGATAACCGAACTTGACCTGCCTTGACACCGTGGGTGGTTCTACTTGCTTGCTTGTTAATCCACTTGTCCAGTCTTGCATCATGTCTAGGATGGGACTCCTGAGTACCACGGTCAGGAGTACCTACTAAAATGGATTAAGGCTAATAACTAGAATAATACACTAGTCATGAAGAGATAACACAGATACAGGCAATCCCGTTACCTGGGTGCTCTTGGGATCTGTAGCCTGCCGTCGAGTAGGGCACATTTCCAGCGCACCGTCGAGTGTTGCACCCTCTAAGTCACCTAAGGGTACAATTGTCTCCTGGACGATGTACCCACCTGAATTCAACCCTAATCTTTCGTCCTGGGTAACCTGGATGGTCTGCAGGGCTTGTGGCTGTGGAACAATTTCACTGTATCTTGTTAGTAATTAGGTCTGTGATAACCCTAGTTAGTTAAAGTAGTAAGCCGTAGGATCTGCTTGGTCGTGATTGATTGAATGAGGTATAACCAGTCTAGTCATGTCTTGATCCCATGCAAGATTGCTTTCTGTCTTGATTTCTTACATTACTTATCTTGCCGATAAATGGTGGGAAACCAAGCTCTGTTCAGATGAAGGGTTACAACCCCGGTCCTTGTTTGGTTTACGGGTTGTAACCTGGCTATCGGAATAGTTTCATGGTTATCTCGTCGTATATCATCCTGACATATTTTCATAATTTTAGTTTTAATATTATATTTTCTTGTGCTGATTGCTGGCTTTTGTTCTTATTTCGTGGCCCCCTTGTGGCACTTGCTCTTTCTGGGGTTGACCCAGCTGGTTTTGTGTGGCCAGATTTTGGAGCAGCTCCCGAGGATCTACCAAGCTTCCAGCCCAATGGTGAACACTAGACGGAATTCGGGCCAAGAGTGGGTTTTCTATTTTATTTCGCTCACTCTATTGTAAAAATTATTCTTTTGAGGCGTTTAGCCGACGAGCACCTGTTAGCTCGGAGCACTTTTACTTACTGTCTGCCTACGGGCTGTAAACATGATTGACAAATCCTAGGGTTGATCATGTATGACTAAACTCTTGCTAGTCCTAACATTTTGTAATGACTAGCTTCATGATCAGCTGAATATGTAATATTTGGGACGCCTTATTATTGTATATTTAATGATCATACATCTTGCGACTTTACTTACTTGTGGTGATTGAGACACTAGGCTTGTTCATGACCATAAGAGACTGTTGGCTTGTAGAAAACCCTCATATATCTAGACAGCCGTGGCCGTATATCGAGGTAGTTTCCATTTCAATATACGTAGCTGGCTATGTCTGCCCCCGCTCTCCAGTATTCTGGTTCTGGGGCGTGACATGGTTTAAGTGGTGGCCCATGCAGGTCTTGTAAATCAAGATGTGTGGGGGTTTACCAGATAGATGTCTCAATCAGTACTCGTCCTTGATCTCTGTTCGTATCCTCTGAATCCCTGGATTCTTGCCCTGATCCTGTACTTATATCGTTGATCTGTCCTGGTCCTTTCCTTATTGTTCCTTGTGTCGTCTTCTTCAGCGGCACTGTACCTGGTCCTACCGATCGACGAGGTAGAGCACTTCCCGCAGATCAGCAGCAACCCGGAGATCAAGCCCAGCATTCCGGGGTAGCCTCCAGAGTTGTGCCTACTGGAGGAGAGTCACCAGTTTGGCCCGTCCAGCCCGCAGAGCCAGATGATGGTACTTTAGTAGGCCTCATCAGAACCTTGATAGCTTCCCAGGATCGTCGAAGCGACGCCCTACACCAGACAGTTCAAGATGCTTTGACCCGAGGCGGACATCCAGGAACCAGGCGGCAAACAGCTTCAAGCGCTTGAACCCTCCTTTCTTCGACGGCACCGAGGATGCGATTGCCGCGGATGCATGGCTTTAGGATACCGAGGTGGTTCTGGAAGCAGCTAGGACACCCGAGAATGAAAAGGTGGCGGTAGTACGCTTGCAGTTGTTGGACTTGGCTCGCAGTTGGTGGGCAGCGCAAGCCATGGGATTAATGGCACCCATTGCTTGGGCTGTGTTCAGAGAGAGATTCCAGACGAAGTACTTTGATGCTGTGGCTCGGTACGACCTGCAAACCAGATTTACCAACTTGAAGCAAGGAGGCAGGATAGTCGACAGTTATGCATCGGAGTTTTCTAGACTCAGTAGGTTTGCCCCCACCTTGGTGGCGACCGAGTTTGATAGTGCCCAGCGGTTCCAGCAGGGACTGCATTTGGAGATCTTGTTGGCGGTTGAGCAGTTCGAGCACCAGACGTTCGATACAGTCTTGAGGGCAGCTATGAGGCATGAGTACAACCTCCCAGAGGATCGTGGATAGGACCGGAGGTAGGAAGCGGTCCCATAGCCAGATGTAGCAATCATCAGCTCCAGCCCCAGCAGCTAGAAGTTTGACCATTGGAACTCCGAGGCGGGTGGCCTCAGTTACGTCGGTTCATCATTCGACCCCGACGTACCCGCAAAAGCAGAAGCAGACTTCCGCGATAGGATGTTCTCATTGCGGAAAGCCAGGACATGTGGTGGCAGACTGCCGCAGGGCACAGAGATTGTGCCTGGCTTGTGGAGCAGCAGATCATAGGATAGGGGCTTGCCCAAATAGGGGTGGTTCATCTGCATCCAACCCTTCTAGCTCTTCGGTGAGAGGACCTGCCCCAGCACTAGTTCAGCAGCAGCAGTATCAGTCTTCGAGGCCCTTGCCGCCTCAGTCTCAGGCATTCCAGCAACAACACCCCCAGCAGTATGCACAAGCCCAAACTCAGACCCAGAATAGGTAGAGAGGTTTCCAGCAGATGGGACCAGCAGCCAGAGGACATGGTCAGGCCATGATGATGGCTATGGAAGAAGAAGTTGCACCAGGTGAGGTAGTGGCAGGTACTATTCTCGTCAACTCCTTTCCAGCTTCGGTATTGTTTGATTCTGGTGCATCGCATTCATTTATGTCTGCACGATTCGCGACACGGATAGGATTGGAGCCCGAGTCATTATCAGTGAGGCTCAATATACTTACTGGTAATGGTCTTGTGGGATTAGATCGAGTGTTTTTCTCGTGTCGGATCGTAGTTAGCGGTAGGGAGTTCCCCGCTAGATTCATAGAGTTTTCTATGGCAGACTATGATGTAGTCCTAGGCATGGATTGGTTGAGGAACCAGTATGCTAGGATAGACTGCCATATTGGCAGAGTTGTCTTTAGTATTCCAGGGGAGCCAGAGTTCTTATTTTCCAGAGGAGCAGTGGAGCCATCTTCCCCAGTGTTAAGGATGGCAGTATCAGTAGTACAGTTGCCCCCGATAGTTGAAGAATTTCCAGATATCTTTCCAGAGGAGCTTCCAGGGATGTCGTCGGAGCGAAAGATTGAGTTCACTATAGACTTGATTCCCGGGACAGCACCAGTATCAGAGCGAGTCTATAGGATGGCACCTTCAGAATTGGAGATTTTATACAAGATGATTGAAGAACTGAGGACCAAGGGATTCATCCGTGCAAGTGGATCACCTTGGGGAGCCCCGATGCTTTTTGTGAAAAAGAAGGATGGTACGTCCAGGCTATGTGTTAATTATCGTACCTTGAATTCGGTGACAATCAAGAACAGATACCCTCTTCCGAGGATAGATGACTTGTTTGATCAGCTCAGAGGGGATTCAGTGTTCTCGAAGTTCGACTTGCGCTCAGGTTACCACCAGATCAGATTCAGAGAGCAGGACATCCCGAAGACAGCGTTCAGATCGAGGTATGGACATTGGGAGTTCCTTGTTATGCCCTTTGGAGCGACCAATGCGTCGACCGTGTTCATGGACCTCATGAATCGCATTTTCATGCCTTACTTGGATCAATTTGTGATCGTGTTCCTAGATGACATCCTGGTCTACAGCAAGAGTGAAGCAGAGCATGAGCAGCATCTCAGAGTCGTCCTTCAGACGCTTAGGGAGCATCAGTTGTACGCCAAGTTCAGTAAATACGAGTTCTGGCTCGATCGCATTTCGTATTGGGTCACATCATTACCCGAGGAGGAGTGGAAGTGGATCCCCAGAAGATTGTGGCTATTGAGTCTTGGCCGGTACCCAGCTCAGTGGCGGAGGTTCGCAGCTTCCTTGGATTGGCCGGTTACTACCGGCAGTTCGTTTCAGATTTTACAAGGATTTCAGCGCTGATGACCCAGTTGACCCGCAAAGATGTGTCGTTTGTTTGGACAGCAAAGTGTCAGGAATCATTTGAGAAGTTGAAGCGAGGTTTGATTACGGCTCCCATTCTCACCCTTCCAGATGGGACCGGAGGATTCATAGTTTATTGCGACGCTTCAGGCAGAGGATTGGGGTGTGTCTTGATTGAGCATGAGAAGGTAATATCTTATGTGCCACGTCAACTACGTGATCATAAGAAGAATTACCCGACCTACGACTTAGAATTGGCGGCGGTAGTGTTTGCCTTGAAGTTGTGGAGACACTACTTGTACAGAGATAGAGTGGAGATCTTTACTGATCATAAGATCCTGAAGTATGTTTTCATCCAGAAGGACCTTAATATGCGGCAGAGAAGATGGCTCGAGCTATTGGTGGACTATGATGTGGATTTGCAGTATCATCCCGGGAAGGCCAACGTTATAGCAGATGCATTGAGCAGGAGAGCCGGAGTTTATCTCCTGACGGTGCAACCAGAATTATTGGCAGATCTTCAGAAGATGGGAATTGAAGTGGTTCTCCCAACCAGTGTGGCATTAATGGCCAGCCTACAGGTTCAGTCCAGCATAGTTGAGAGGATCCGGATGGCGCAGTCACCATACTTCAAGCTTCAGCGACTCAGAGCAGAGTGTGAAGCAGAAAGAAGGCCGGAGTTATGTATCCATGAGGACGGTACACTTCGGTACAGCACTCGTCTTTGTGTACCCAGTGGAGATATCAGACAGGAATTCATGGCAGAAGCCCACAGTTTATAATATTCTATTCATCCGGGTGGTACGAAGATGTACTGTGATATTCGTCAGCACTTCTGGTGGAATGGCATGAAGAGGGAGATAGCCCGGTTTGTCTCTCGGTGTTTGGTTTGCCAACAGGTTAAAGCTGAACATCAGAGGCCCACTGGACTTCTTCAACCCTTACCGATCCCAGAATGGAAATGGAAGCATATAACCATGGATTTCGTGACCGGATTGCCCAGATCTCCGGCCGGCAGAGATGCTATTTGGGTAATTGTGGACAGGCTTACCTAGGTGGCACACTTTCTCCTATTCAGAGTTGGGCAGTCGACGGTGCAGCTAGCAGAAATGTACCTCAGGCAGATCGTCAGGCTTTACGGTGTGCCAGTCAGCATCACCTCAGACAGGGATTCAAGATTTACATCCCACTTTTGGCGCAGCTTGCAGAAGAGTTTGGGGACTCGCCTTCAGTTCAGCTCAGCTTATCATCCGCAGACAGATGGTCAATCAGAGCGCACAATCCAGACTCTTGAAGATATGTTGAGATCCTGTACCCTTAACTTTGGTGGTTCATGGGAGAATCATCTGCACCTGGTGGAATTCTCGTACAACAACAGTTTCCAGGCCAGTATCCAGATGGCACCATTCGAAGCTCTGTATGGCAGGAAGTGCAGATCTCCGCTAGCATGGGACGATGTCGGGGAGAGGCAGATGCTCGGACCCGAGTTGATTTCCCAGACGATTGAAGTGGTCAGGAAGGTCAGAGATCACCTCCGAGTTGCCCAGGACCGCCAGCGCCATTGGGCCGATGCTCATCGGTGTCCCTTAGAATTTGCTGTCGGCGACTATATATTCCTTCGGATCTCGCCTAACCGCGGCGTCATTCGCTTTGGCGTACGGGGAAAGCTTAGTCCTAGGTATATAGGGCCGTTCGATATTCTGGAGCGAGTAGGAGATGTATCCTATCGTCTCGCTCTTCCGCCGTCACTAAGTGAGGTGCATGATGTATTCCATGTGTCCCAATTACGACGGTATATTCCGGACCCGAGCCACATCCTAGACCATTCGGAATTGGTTGTTGGTACCAACCTTTCGTATGAGGAGAGGCCCGTGTCTATATTGGACCGGAGGGAAAAGATACTCAAGAACAAGACTATTAAATTAGTCCATGTTGCTTGGGGTCATCACTCTCTGGGTGAGTCAACGTGGGAGCGTGAGGACGACATCCGATCGTGATATCCCTACCTGTTTGACTCGTGAGGTATAATGTCTTTCTTATGCCTTACGTTTTCCCTTCCTTGCTTGCATTGTATGATTGTATGATTGAACTGCTTAGTGTAACTTGTCTGTGCTTAGTGTAGCTTGTCGTGACAATCTCTAGCTCCTTGATTAAATTCCGAGGACGGAATTCTTTTAAGGCGGGTAGAGTTGTCACCCTCATTTCCTGTATTTCGTATTTATACTTGTATCTGGATTTTGTCATGTATTTTTTATTTTTCTCAACTTATGGAATTTTGGTATTTCTCGTATTTTGGTTTTGGCATGGCTCGATTTTATTGGGGATGATTCGGTTTGGTTCGGTTTTATGTGTTGGAACACCCTAGCCCTATACTCCACCTTCAAAACACCACAACACCCTCTTTATAACTCCACCAACCTCTTCTCTCTCTTCATAACCACCATTAATTTCTTCTTCTTCTTCTTCTTCTTCCTCCACACCACTCTCTAACCCTTAGGCAAGTGCATCTTGCCACCACATGAGAACCATATTTTCTTTGTCCATTTGCTAGACTAGGACATGGAGATCAACATTAGAACTTGGTGTTTTATGATTTGAAGCTTCCTTTGTTCTAGATCTAGGTTTAGCTATTTTCGGATTTTGTATGGTTTGATCTACTTTAGTTGGATTTTATGGGTTTTTGATGTTTCCATGTGGGAGAGCATTCAGTTTCATCCAAGATGGAGCTTTGGAAATCTGGAATTGGAGTTCGGATGGCCAAGTTATGAGCTTTTGAAGCTTTGGGTTCAGCCATGGTGTTCTTGCTGTCTGGAGAAGACAGTGAGCAGTGTGCAGAGCTGTTTAGCTTATGCACACTGAGCTGCGCGTGCTCTTTAGCGTGCGTACGCAAACTTGGGTACGCTCCCTGTTGGAAGCGTGCTCCCTTGAGCGTGCGTGACTTTCACGTATGTAGCACCCTCAGCGTGCGTGATTTTTCGTACGCTGCTCCCCTGATCCCTTGCTTAACCTATTAACCCTTGGAGTTTTGGTCTTATTTCTTTAAGCTTGGCTCTTCTATAAGCCCTGAATTTTGATATTTTATTAGATATTTTATGCCCATTTTATATCCTTACGCCTTTTGTCATGAACTTGATTTTACTTAATATGTTTGGAATGACTATTGTACATGGCTTGGTATGGCAAGGAACTAGCATAACACGACAGTGACCCGTAGTGGTGCACTCCTGACATGACCAACCTGATATAAAAGTGGTCCGTTGTGGCACACTCCTGACAAGTACCCTGACATGATTTATCTTGATAACTTGATAGTGGCCATGGCGGCGCACTCCTGACTTGACATGACCTGATAATCGAACTTGACTTGCCTTGACACCGTGGGTGGTTCTACTTGCTTGCTTGTTAATCCACTTGTCCAGTCTTGCATCATGTCTAGGATGGGACTCCTGAGTACCACGATCAGGAGTACCTACTAAAATGGATTAAGGCTAATAACTAGAATAATACACTAGTCATGAAGAGATGACACAGCTACAGGCAATCCCGTTACCTGGGCGCTCTTGGGATCTGTAGCCTGCCGTCGAGTAGGGCACATTTCCAGCGCACCGTCGAGTGTTGCACCCTCTAAGTCACCTAAGGGTACAATTGTCTCCTGAACGATGTACCCACCTGAATTCAACCCTAATCTTTCGTCCTGGGTAACCTGGATGGTCTGCAGGGCTTGTGGCTATGGAACAATCTCACTGCATCTTGTTAGTAATTAGGTCTGTGATAACCCTAGTTAGTTAAAGTAGTAAGCCGTAGGATCTGTTTGGCCGTGATTGATTGAATGAGGTATAACCAGTCTAGTCATGTCTTGATCCCATGCAAGATTGCTTTCTGCCTTGATTTCTTACATTACTTATCTTGTCGATAAATGGTGGGAAACCAAGCTCTGTTCAGATGAAAGGTTACAACCCCGGTCCTTGTTTGGTTTACGGGTTGTAACCTGGCTATCGGAATAGTTCCATGGTTATCTCGTCGTATATCATCCTGACATATTTTCATAATTTTAGTTTTAATATTATATTTTTCTTGTGCCGATTGCTGGCTTTTGTTCTTATTTCATGGCCCCCTTGTGGCACTTGCTCTTTCTGGGGTTGACCCAGCTAGTTTTGTGTGGCCAAATTTTGGAGCAGCTCCCGAGGATCTACCAAGCTTCCAGCCCAATGGTGAACACTAGACGGAATCCGGGCCAAGAGTGGGTTTTCTATTTTGTTTCGCTCACTCTATTGTAAAAATTATTCTTTTGAGGCGTTTAGCCGACGAGCACCTGTTAGCTCGGAGCACTTTTACTTACTGTCTGCCTACGGGCTGTAAACATGATTGACAAATCCTAGGGTTGATCATGTATGACCAAACTCTTGCTAGTCCTAACATTTTGTAATGACTAGCTTCATGATCAGCTGAATATGTAATATTTGGGACGCCTTATTATTGTATATTTAATGATCATACATCTTGCGACTTTACTTACTTGTGGTGATTGAGACACTAGGCTTATTCATGACCATAAGAGACTGTTGGCTTGTAGAAAACCCTCACATATCTAGATAGTCGTGACCGTAAATCGAGGTGGTTTCCATTTCAATATACGTAGCTGGCTATGTCTGCCCCCGCTCTCCAGTATTCTGGTTCTGGGGCGTGACAGACACTCCCCAAGTTTCACGACACCTCGTTCATGTCGGACACGAAAACGAGGCCACACGGGTTTTGCACTGGCCGTGCGAGCGCTATCAGAGTTTTTTGATACGTGTCTCGTGTTCAGGACACGCATGTCGTGGACACGGTACAGGGTGATGGGACCCTAGCCCTATCCTTGGCGCACCCTAGGACACGAGCACAAGACCTACGGTGTCGTGTGTCGTGTCCTAGCACACTTTGCACCTCTGCACGAGGTTGCTGTCCTGTTTTTTTCATTCATTGTGTAAATCGTGTTTGGACACGTCGTGTCCACTTGTGTGGACACGACACAGCCTGTATAATACCATAGCATGCTCACACACAACTATCAACCATTTATTTGGCATTTTACCATATTTTCCAATTCGAATGGGGAATTCCCTATATGTTCTGATACTCCCTATTTTTAAACTGTTTCTTGATACGAATTTACATGTTTAAACTCATTACATGTGTATTAGACTTCCTGATTAATGTGTTAACTGTTAATTGGTTTTAAATTGACTGTTGAACTATTAGCTAACCTGAGAAATATTTGATAATTGTTAAAAACCTGAATTGGTGTACAATGATAACTGAGACTGTGATGATTCCTATTCACCCATGTAACACACAACCTTGAATTTAATTCCTCATTCACACATTGCACACACTCTCCTTTCACTGTCATTGTTATTCACTGATTTGGTTGATTTCCTTTTGGTTTGATGTTAACTAAGAACTCTGGATTATGGGTTTTTGATTGGTTTGGATGAATAAACTGTCACAACCTGAACATTATGTCATGTGGACACAATCTCTCACACAGGAACTGTCATTTCCCTTAGTTTAATTCCTGAAACACTTAGACTTCAACCTGTAGTTGTTTTTACATTGGACTGTGATTTGTTAGTCCATACTTCTTTCAGCCTCAGCATCACTGTCCCTTCACCCACTGTTTTCTGAACATATAGTATCACTCACACACCCACATGACTGTAATTAGCATGGTTTTCCTATTAAAACCTGAGACACAAACTGTATTGATTCTTAATTTCCATGTTTATTCCTATATATGTTCAGCTTTTTGTGGATTGAGTATGGGTTCATATAATGTCATGTATATGTTTGGTATTGAGTTCATTTGAACTATTTAACTGTCATGAAATCTGAGATATAGGTTCTTGTTTTGGGATCAATGGTGAAGCTTTGTGTTAGAGAAGTGGGATTTCAGAATTGGTTTAGGAGTCGAGCTATTTTTGAGAACATCTACATTACCTTCCCTACACTTAGCTTGTTGTCACATGATGCACTGTACTCCTTCCTTCTTGTTGTCCTGCCTTGTGTTGGCCCCATTTACTACTATGTGTGCATACATATATGTTAGATTATATATAAGTATTGTGAGATATGTGAGGATGTATATATATGTGTGTGGCTTGTTTGAGAGTATAGGAGTACATATTATGTGTATTGGTGTGTCCAGGAGGGGAGAAAATTTATGGAAACAGAAGAAGAAGGCAGCAGCTTGCCCTGGCAGTGCATTGCATTGTCTGGCTTTGCATTTGCAGCATGCAGCTAGGCAGCAGCTTGCCTTGGCTTTGCCCTGCATTGCATTGCAGCAGCAGGATGCATTCCCCTGCCTTGGTTGCATTTACAGCAGCTTGGCTTGGCTGAGATTCTAAGAGAAATCAGGGAGGGTGAGGTCCTAGTATTAGGATATGGTATGTATTGGTATAAAGATTTGGCTTGTATAGGGTGGTATGTATGAGGATGAAGTAGTGATGAGGAAAAGGTGAAGAATAGTGTAGAGTTGTGTGTGGGAGAGAAAGTTTAGATTTGAGGCTATGTGTGTATGTGGGGAGAGGTATATGTGTATATGAATGAAGGGTAGTGTCCTTATATATGTGTGTATCTTAGGTATATTCATAGTATGTAGGAAATGCTTCATGAATGGGTATATATATAAGAGAGTTATATAAGTCTAGGGCTAATAGGTATGTTAGTTGTTTGTTAAGTCTTGGAGTGAATGTTGAAGTGGAGGATGAGCTTGATTAGCGTAGGGTATCATATAGAGTCTAAGATGTGTATCTAGGAGAGGGCATGGGCCATTGACCACATGGTTTGAGAGGGTGAGGAATAGTGTGAGTTGTTGTTTGAGAGTTCACTTATAGTATATATATTATATATAGATGTGATATGGATTAGTTGATATTGTACTTATATAGGTATAGATATGTGATAGATATAATATAGGGAATGGACTATATGATACTAAGGTTATAGACTTTAGTTATGTATTTACATTGTATGTATATAGAATATAGTAATGAGGTATCCTAGCTATACTAGTATATGGTTGGTGTAGAGATAGCCTTAGATAGAGTTTGACCAAACTCTAGATATTTGACCCAATAGACTAAGATTGACCAATATTGACTAGAGTTGACCCAGTGTTGACCTGGTTTGCCCTAGACAGTTGACTAGGTTTGACTTAGAGTTGACTTTGACCTAGATTGGCCTAGAAATCATATAGTTTGCATTGTAGCCTTTATTTTCTTATACTGAACATGTTATAACCCATATTACTCTGTTTAGGACATTGTGACTCTGGTGCAGGCATCTGATATTACACTACTCTTCTCAGAGTACCAGGCGAGTATATTCTCTGATAGTTCTCTCATTTATTTGTCAATTACTGTATTTCAGTTCTAGTTAGCTGTATGTGATTCTCTGTTACAAACACGTACTGTTATTTCTAGATTCATGTATACGACACACATTTATTTCTGGCCTCTATTACTGGTATCATCATTCCTGGCTTCATTTACTGGAATCATTACTGGAATCACCCCGGAATCATTTACTGGTATCATTGTACTTGGCTGGACTCATCTTGAATCATTGTGTCAGAATTCTGGATTCACTTGCTGGGAGGGGAAATACTAGAGTAAGACATGTAGACATACCCCATTACTGGAATCACCCCTACTGGAATCTACTGGAATGATAGCCATCTCACACCCGGCCAGGTGTATGATGTGCCGGATTACCCATAGCCATTTACATGTCGATCTCGGTATTTTAAAACACACTGCTAGAGTATAGACTGGACTCACCCTGGAATCATTGATCACTATGACTGGAATCGTCCCTTGCTGGATTCATCTTGTATGAGATTCATCCTGTACTGGACTTACATTGGAGTTACACTGGTCTACATGTTGTCTGGACTTTATATCATATTACCCTGGTTCAGCTAGTTCTATTTTTACAGTCTTCATTGCTATGATCCTTCTCTTGTTTAGTATTTACTTTCCTTGCACTTTATCTGTCTTCTTACCATCACCTGAATATAAACTGCCATTTTCATCAATACAACTGCCTATAACTGCTTTATAGTTCTCTGTCATTTACTTGGGCTTTCTAGATGAGATTGTGCTCGTTCCTGTCCTGACTGGACCTGTTGAAAATTTTATAGATGATTGCCCTGAGGACACATGCCCTACATTTTACTGAGGAGATGGCTTAGCTACCTATGGCCCCGACACTCAGGAGTGATCGGGATTTAGTCTAGTAGACTTGCATTTATTTTTCATTTAGAGCTTGTTGTATAGAATTGAGACTTGAGATGTATTGAGATTATTCAGATGTTGTTATTATTTCAGTATTTATTTTTGTCTTCAGATTCTTAGTTACAATTTTGTGTTATCTTATCGTGCTTAGACTGTGATTGAGATACACCTTATATTATACTTGTCCTCCGTTCGGAGTTGATCATGATGAGTATACTGCATGAGTTGATGGTTAGTTAGAGACTTAGAACAGCGTTCTACCGTCGATATTGCGGCATAGGCTGGGCGCTGTTACGTACTCGTACCCTCACAGTGGGTGCGGGTCGTGACACATTTTTAGTAGTGGCCCATGCAGGTCGAGAGTCGCATTAGTGCGATATCGTAGTAGTACGGCGACTTAGTTGTACTGCTGTTAGCCTGCGTTAGGACTGAGAGATAGGCTTTACCAGAGAGGCACTCAATCACAGTTAGGAAAATTCTGCTTTGAATCATGCCATCTACATATCGTACTGATTTGCCTTCTTTGAAATAACTGTCCTCCTTTGATATATCAATTCCTGCTCAGTATTGACTTCCTTGTTCGATCTGTCTTCAGGATGGTGGAGACACGATCACATCGCTCGGGTGCTGCAGTCGTTGTAGAGGGGACTGCCACCTCTCAGCCAGATCAGCAGGGTCAGGTGGATGCAGCTCCTGCTACCTCTGCCCATATTGAGACTTCAGCAGCAGCAGCAGGGGGTGTGCCTCCACCAGCTCTGGGGCAGGACCCAGTCATCCCAGAAATGGAGTTCCAGCAGTCGCCGCCTACAGGACACGTGGATGCGGCACAGATGTTCGCTTATTTCCAGCAGTTTATGGACCGGCAGCAGGTCCGACAGGACCGAGGCATGGAGTTGGCCCTTACGGCAGTCGCAGCTCGACCAGTGATACAGCAGCCGAAGATACCGGGGATCGAGCAGTTTCAGAAGATGAGCCCGAGAGACTTTTTGGGGACAGAGGGGATCCTATATGCCGATGAGTGGATCGAGCATATAGAGGAGATCTTCTGCCTGGCCAGGATACTAGCAGATCTTCAGATCGAGGCCGCAGCTAGCCGGATGCGAGATCTTGCTCGCACCTGGTATCAGTTGGACCCCAGGGTTGGAGTAGCTGGACAGACTTGGGAGGAGTTCAGGGGCTTCTTCAAGAAGAAGTTCTTTCCAGATTCAGCGCTCAGAACCTTGGAGTCGCAGTTCGAGAGCCTAGTACAGGGGAGCCTGTCAGTGGAGGAGTACGCCGGGGAGTTTGGCCGCCTCAGCAGATTCGTGGAGGGCTTGAGCGAGGCGGCGAAGGCCCAGAGGTTCCGGAAGGGTCTGGTCAAGAAAGTCAAGTCCTTGACCAAGGACAACAGGGATGCCACTTTCGAGAAGATT
The DNA here is from genome assembly GCA_029216955.1 of Iris pallida. Lineage (NCBI taxonomy): Eukaryota > Viridiplantae > Streptophyta > Magnoliopsida > Asparagales > Iridaceae > Iris > Iris pallida. The sequence goes on from JANAVB010030928.1 coordinate 26,180, forward strand.
TTGACGGGAGCTTTACTGGCTGAGGATGATCTTGAGCTGAGGCTCAAGAGGGAACGGAACGCTCATGGTACTAGCAGCAGCGGAGGCCAGGCTAAGAGGCCTCATGTGCAGACTCAGCAGACGCAGGCACCAGTGGGAGTTCAGCAGGTGCAGCATCAGTATCGGGGTCAGGACCCGAAGGTGATCAGTTGTTCCTACTGTAAGAAGCCGGGACACATTTGGGAGCAGTACAGGAAGAGGTTGAGGGTTTACTATTTCTGTGGGTCAGCTGCCCACCAGAAGATAGATTGTCCCATTGCACCTCCTTTTGAGGGGGCTAGGCCACCTGTAGCTCAGCACCAGAGGGGTGAAGCTTTTGCGATGGCAGCTGAGGAGACTGACATCGCAGGTGATGGATTAGCAGGTTTGACCTTCTTGTTCTTCCTCCCCACTTCCATGTATGATTTCCCTTAGTACTTGCCAGGATATTGCTTGTGATTACTAGATAGTGTAGCTACCCTGTTCGAGACTGTGGAATCACGACCAGTAGGATTGTATTGCTTCGACTTTGATTGCTTGGGGGTTTGACCTAGGAGAGGTGCGATCATCTTAATTTCGAGGACAAAATTTTTATAAGGTGGGTAGGATTGTAACACCCAGTTTTCCAGATGAGGGTATTTTTGAAATTTTGTAATTATAATTATTATTTATGGATATTTATTTCACATGGTGATTTTTGGTGATTTTCAATTATTTTTAAACTATTTAAAACTGGTTTAAGTCATGACTTGTGATTTTGATGTGCTGCTAGTGAAACCTGAGAGACTGCATGACCTAGAGCCTAACCATGTCATTAGGATGATTTAATTATTATTTTTAGCCTAGGGGTATTTTGGTCATTTTGACTTATTTGATTTATTTGGTGATTTGTTGAATTGGTGAATTCTAGGTTGACTTGACTTGTTGAGACCTAGTGAGCTAGCCTAGAAGCTAACCCAAGCCATGGTGACCCTAGTCTAACTTAGGTTAACCTACATTTAGTCTTTAGAAACTAATTTTAGGATGAGGGGACTTGGTTTAGTGGATTTGAGTCATGGTTTATAGTTTCATGAAATGGCTTATGACTTCATGACTTGATTAACCATAACTTAAGCCCATGGGCCAATTTAGGAAACCCTAACCCTAATTCCTTCCTTTATGACCAGCCATAGGGATCCCCACCCTATATAAATACTTATTCTCTAGGGCTTGCCTCATTCTTTCATTCATTTCAACATTGGAGAAGGAAAGGTATTGTCCCTCTTGCAAAAATCCTTATAAATCCATTTTAATTCCTTTTTGATCCTATTTTCTTGCATTAGAACCTAACACTCTCCTATTTTCTGATTTCTGAGTTTAATCCCAGTTTTGGGACAATTTGGAGCATTTGGCACCAAGAGGAAGAATCCCCTATTTGAGGCTTTTCCAAGCTTTTTGCACACATAGGTAAAACCCCTTAAATTGATTCAAATTACAGTTTTCTTTGCATGTAGGGCTAGATCTAGGAGTCCCCTAGGTGTCCCTAAAATTTGGGTGGATTTCGTGTCCGTTTGGTGCCCGTATCGGACACGTGTCGTAGTGTAGTGTAGGTGTTTGTTGAAATGCCTCTAAGGAATTTATTTTCGATTTTTGTAAATGTAATTAAATGAATTTATAGATCTGAATATGTATATTAATCTTTGTGAAGACTGATGTGAATTTCGTGTCGATTTCGTGTCGAAATTGGGTGCGGACACGCTGCAAGACACACGTGTGCGCTGTCCTGCTACCCGTGTCCTATTTCTCACAGGACACGGCGTTTCAACATGCGAAACTTGGCATGGAGGTTGGGGCAGTGACTTAGAAGACACTCCCCAAGTTTCACGACACCTCATTTCGTGTCGGACACGAAAATGAGGCCACACGGGTTTTGTACTGGCCGTGCGAGCGCTATCAGAGTTTTCTGATACGTGTCTCGTGTTCAGGACACGCGTGTCGTGGACACGATGCAGGGTGATGGGACCCTAGCCCTATCCTTGGCGCACCCTAGGACACGAGCACAAGACCTACGGTGTCGTGTGTCGTGTCCTAGCACACTTTGCACCTCTGCACGAGGTTACTGTGCTATTTTTTCATTCATTGTGTAAATCGTGTTTGGACACGTCGTGTCCACTTGTGTGGACACGACACAGCCTGTATAACACCATAGCATGCTCACACACAACTATCAACCATTTATTTGGCATTTTACCATGTTTTCCAATTTGAATGGGGAATTCCCTATATGTTCTGATACTCCCTATTTTTAAACTGTTTCTTGATACGAATTTACATGTTTAAACTCATTACATGTGTATTAGACTTCCTGATTATTGTGTTAACTGTCAATTGGTTTTAAATTGACTGTTGAACTATTAGCTAACCTGAGAAATATTTGATAATTGTTAAAAACCTGAATTGGTGTACAATGATAACTGAGACTGTGATGATTCCTATTCACCCATGTAACACACAACCTTGAATTTAATTCCTCATTCACACATTGCACACACTCTCCTTTCACTGTCATTGTTATTCACTGATTTGGTTGATTTCCTTTTGGTTTGATGTTAACTAAGAACTCTAGATTATGGGTTTTTGATTGGTTTGGATGAATAAACTGTCACAACCTGAACATTATGTCATGTGGACACAATCTCTCACACAGGAACTGTCATTTCCCTTAGTTTAATTCCTGAAACACTTAGACTTCAACCTGTAGTTGTTTTTACATTGGACTGTGATTTGTTAGTCCATACTTCTTTCAGCCTCAGCATCACTGTCCCTTCACCCACTGTTTTCTGAACACATAGTATCACTCACACACCCACATGACTGTAATTAGCATGGTTTTCCTATTAAAACCTGAGACACAAACTGTATTGATTCTTAATTTCCATGTTTATTCCTATATATGTTCAGCTTTTTGTGGATTGAGTGTGGGTTCATATAATGTCATGTATATGTTTGGTATTGAGTTCATTTGAACTATTTAACTGTCATGAAATCTGAGATATAGGTTCATGTTTTGGGATCAATGGTGAAGCTTTGTGTTGGAGAAGTGGGATTTCAGAATTGGTTTAGGAGTCGAGCTATTTTTGAGAACATCCACATTACCTTCCCTACACTTAGCTTGTTGTCACATGATGCACTGTACTCCTTCCTTCTTGTTGTCCTGCCTTGTGTTGGCCCCATTTACTACTATGTGTGCATACATATATGTTAGATTATATATAAGTATTGTGAGATATGTGAGGATGTATATATATGTGTGGCTTATTTGAGAGTATAGGAGTACATATTATGTGTATTGGTGTGTCCAGGAGGGGGGAAAATTTGTGGAAACAGAAGAAGAAGGCAGCAGCTTGCCCTGGCAGTGCATTGCATTGCCTGGCTTTGCATTTGCAGCATGCAGCTAGGCAGCAGCTTGCCTTGGCTTTGCCCTGTATTGCATTGCAGCAGCAGGATGCATTGCCCTGCCTTGGTTGCATTTGCAGCAGCTTGGCTTGGCTGAGATTCTAAGAGAAATCAGGGAGGGTGAGGTCCTAGTATTAGGATATGGTATGTATTGGTATAAAGATTTGGCTTGTATAGGGTGGTATGTATGAGGATGAAGTAGTGATGAGGAAAAGGTGAAGAATAGTGTGGAGTTGTGTGTGGGAGAGAAAGTTTAGATTTGAGGCTATGTGTGTATGTGGGGAGAGGTATATGTGTATATGAATGAAGGGTAGTGTCCTTATATATGTGTGTATCTTAGGTATATTCATAGTATGTAGGAAATGCTTCATGAATGGGTATATATATAAGAGAGTTATATTAAGTCTAGGGCTAATAGGTATGTTAGTTGTTTGTTAAGTCTTGGAGTGAATGTTGAAATGGAGGATGAGCTTGATTAGCGTAGGGTATCATATAGAGTCTAAGATGTGTATCTAGGAGAGGGCATGGGCCATTGACCACATGGTTTGAGAGGGTGAGGAATAGTGTGAGTTGTTGTTTGAGAGTTCACTTATAGTATATATATATCATATATAGATGTGATATGGATTAGTTGATATTGTACTTATATAGGTATAGATATGTGATAGATATAATATAGGGAATGGACTATATGATACTAAGGTTATAGACTTTAGGTATGTATTTACATTGTATGTATATAGAATATAGTAATGAGGTATCCTAGCTATACTAGTATATAGTTGGTGTAGAGATAGCCTTAGATAGAGTTTGACCAAACTCTAGATATTTGACCCAATAGACTAAGATTGACCAATATTGACTAGAGTTGACCCAGTGTTGACCTGGGTTGCCCTAGACAGTTGACTAGGTTTGACTTAGAGTTGACTTTGACCTAGATTGGCCTAGAAATCATATAGTTTGCATTGTAGCCTTTATTTTCTTATACTGAACATGTTATAACCCATATTACTCTGTTTAGGACATTATGACTCTGGTGCAGGCATCTGATATTACACTACTCTTCTCAGAGTACCAGGCGAGTACATTCTCTGATAGTTCTCTCATTTATTTGTCAATTACTGTATTTCAGTTCTAGTTAGCTGTATGTGATTCTCTGTTACAAACACGTACTGTTATTTCTGGATTCATGTATATGACACACATTTATTTCTGGCCTCTATTACTGGTATCATCATTCCTGGCTTCATTTACTAGAATCATTACTGGAATCACCCCGGAATCATTTACTGGTATCATTGTACTTGGCTGGACTCATCTTGAATCATTATGTCAGAATTCTGGATTCACTTGCTGGGAGGGGAAATACTAGAGTAAGACATGTAGACATACCCCATTACTGGAATCACCCCTACTGGAATCTACTGGAATGATAGCCATCTCACACCCGGCCAGGTGTGTGATGTGCTGGATTACCCATAGCCGTTTACATGTCGATTTCGGTATTTTAAAACACACTGCTAGAGTATAGGCTGGACTCACCCTGGAATCATTGATCACTATGACTGGAATCGTCCCTTGCTGGATTCATCTTGTATGAGATTCATCCTATACTGGACTTACATTGGAGTTACACTGGTCTACATGTTGTCTGGACTTTATATCATATTACCCTGGTTCAGCTAGTTCTATTTTTACAGTCTTCATTGCTATGATCCTTCTCTTGTTTAGTATTTACTTTCCTTGTACTTTATCTGTCTTCTTACCATCACCTGAATATAAACTGCCATTTTCATCAATACAACTGCCTATAACTGCTTTATAGTTTTCTATCATTTACTTGGGTTTTCTAGATGAGATTGTGCTCGTTCCTGTCCTGACTGGACCTGTTGAAAATTTTACAGATGATTGCCCTGAGGACACATGCCCTACATTTTACTGAGGAGATGGCTTAGCTACCTATGGCCCCGACACTCAGGAGTGATCGGGATTTATTCTAGTAGACTTGCATTTATTTTTCATTTAGAGCTTGTTGTATAGAATTGAGACTTGAGATGTATTGAGATTATTCAGATGTTGTTATTATTTCAGTATTTATTTTTGTCTTCATATTCTTAGTTATAATTCTGTGTTATCTTATCGTGCTTAGACTGTGATTGAGATACACCTTATCTTATACTTGTCCTCCGTTCGGAGTTGATCATGATGAGTACATTATATACTGCATGAGTTGATGGTTAGTTAGAGACTTAGAACAGCGTTCTACCGCCAACACTGCGGCGTAGGCTGGGTGCTGTTACGTACTCGTACCCTCACAGTGGGTGCGGGTCGTGACATGCGTAACTTGATGATCCGGCGCAACTTGATTGGTTTGGCGCCATCAGATGATTGAAGACTTTAATAGGTGGCACCTCTTAATTTTTAGGCTCTACACAAGCCTCAGGCGTCGGAGCCAGAAAGTGAAGGATCCACGGCTCCTTCGGGTCACCCTCACACTCGGTCAGTGTTCATGGCCGATGGCAATGAGGAAGACAACAACGAAGCTCTCAGACGTATCGAAGTCCTCGAGACGAAGTTAGATACGCTGAGGGACACTATAAAAACCCTGTCCTCGGTCATAATCGACCTCAAAAGTAGCATGGCTTCTACTGCCTCTACACCTGCGCGTGATCTTCCAACCAATGACGAATCCAGCAGGTTACCTACTGCCAACCAGGCAGGACCATCCTCGTCTACTCCATCAGCTACAGGCTCCGCAATTTCGGCCGAGATACAGCAGGCCATCAAGGAGCTGTATACTCGGCATGATGCCAAGAAGAAGCAAGCAACGCTCCGGAAGATGGGGATCCGGCAACCATACCCTGCCGAGTGGGACAACGTCGTCTATCCTCCCAAATACAATCCACAGACGCTTACACCTTATGAAGGGAAGGGGTCTCCCCGACAATACTTAAGGTACTTTGCCTCAGTAACAGGACACCTGCCAAAGGAAGATATCCTCCTGTCCAACATATTCATAGGAGCCTGCATGGGGTAGCCTATGAGTGGTTATGCATTCTTCTGGATGATTACATCTCGTCATTTAAAGACCTGAAGACTCGGTTCATAACCGATTTTATGAAGGAGGCATGGATATGACCATGTCGACCCTCATGGAAATTATTCAGAGGAAGAAAGAGCCTGTCCGCGCATACATCGAGCGCTTCCTCCAGGCAGCCCTCAGATTACCACCCGGCATGCCCAAGCCCGTGCTTATGGACTCCTGCCGCAAGAACATATTGTCCATTATAAAATTATGGCAAAGTTCTTCCTGCACGGAGTGGACGCCTTTCATTACAGAGGCGGATGTGGCACAAAGGAAAGCCCAAGACGTGCAGCTCCTGGGGCTACATTTTCCTGCACCCGAAGACAAGGGAAGACGCTCGTACAACAATAATCCCAAAGACGGAAAATACAAGCACCCCATGACCGTCAACATCTCCAAAGGTTCAGCAGATGTGAACCCCAAGTCTGCGGAAGCGCAGAGGCCGAGGGAGACTTACTCCTTCAATGACGAGGATATGCTGGAGCTTTTCAAGATGCTTACGAAGAGTGGCAAACTGTCCATCCCGCCACCCAGGCGTCCTAATGAAGTGGAAAAGGTGGACTATCCTAAGTATTGCCATTATCACCAGTACGTCCATCACTCAATACAGGATTGCTATGTGTTGAAAGTGCAAATTCAGTGCCTCATTAACGCCAACATCATATCGTTGGATTACGAAAAAAATACCATCACGGCCAAATGGTTACTCTCCAGTTCGAAAGTCTTTCAGCCGCATGTTTCACTTAACAAAATTGCCAAACAAAAGTTGGATTTTGAAAATAAAACGAAAAAAAGTACAAGAAGTACAAATTTGATTCTGGAAAAGTATTGCTATGGAAGTCTGATCTGTAAATGATCACTTTGTTCCTTGGACCATATGATGATGATGAAGATCACTGCTTAAAGTAGAACAACTTGGAAGAACTAAGTCACCAGAAAGGTATCGACGCACTTGGGCACTGTTGCCAAGGTCGAATGCTTTCCTGCTCTGCTTCACTCTATTCTGAAAAAAAAGTTGAAGAAGAATGCTCCGGAGAATCAAAATCTCAAAGTTCTGATCTCTGTATTCTCTCATGTCTCTCTCTGTCCTCCTTTCTGTCTGTCAAAAATCAGTCTATTTATAGACCGGGGCTTCTGTGCGTAAAAAGCATCAAAATCTGTCTTTACGCTAACAACTGCCACCCATGATCAGAGTCATCCTTTGCATACGTTGACACGCGTCCCATCATTTCAGTGAGAATAGGATACATGTACACACGTTCTTCGAAATATGTGGCATGAAGGCCATGTAGGCAAACCACGTTCCAAACTGGCCAAAAAGAATAGGGCGTAAAAATAGCCCCAACATCCTCTGGGCGTAAAGCAGTAAGATGAGCGTAAAATAGCTCTGTCATAGGTTTCCCGCGTAATATGGTTATTGAATAACCTTGAGCGTAAAAATGGCTCAAATAGACTTTACGCACACATTGTTTTATGAGTGTAAGAACTCGTGTAAAACTCCGTGCGTAAAAAAAACCATATAGTGAGCGTAAAGTAGCTCGATCCACATAAACGACAACAATGGTCTTTGTATGAGACAAATTCTATTGGATTCTGTGGTAAATGTCATCATTAATATCTTCATGTCAGAGTTTGCATTAAATACGAGATTTGACAACTTTGTCCAGCGTAAAAGAGGCTGCCCTGTCCTTGGCGTAAAATCATAGGTGTAGACCCAAGCGTAAAATGATCAGCCTACTTAGGCGTAAATTGATTAGCCTATTCTTGGGCGTAAAGAGATTACCCGCTCTGCTTGGCGTAAAAATCAATCACTTATGAATGAGATGACTCTTTCTTTGAAGCACTTTTTACGCTCCTACAAGACCCCCTTCAAAGTTTTCAAATATCTCCAAAATTTGAAACACTTTGAACAAAAGCGTAAAAATTGAGATTTGACCAGTCAGCGTAAAATCTACGTAAAAGTGGAGATATCCAACAGTCGGTTTTGAATCTCTCTATAAATAGGTCTTTTCAGAGAGAGAAAACACTTTTACTCATCTTCTTGAATTCCTTTGCCTTTTCTTTCTTCAAAACTCTGATCTGATGGCTCCTAAGAAATCATCCGCCGTCGGTAGCAAGGGGAAGAAACCAGCCATTGATTCCTCATCGACTGATCATGTGAAAACTCCTACTCAGTCATCAACACCACAACGAAATCCCAACCCGGCCGTGGCTCCGCCTATGATGGGTAAAACCCTATTCTTTGGCTGGGAGAAAACAAATCCGTCGAGGAAGAAGAAGATAAACCAGACTTTCAGCTTTTTACGCCCACGTTGTACGTGTTAGCGTAAAGCTGAAATAACATCGTACGCCCACGTTGTTCGTGTTAGCGTAAAAGATAAAAAATACGCCCGCGTTATACGTGTCAGCGTAAAATTTGGTTTTATGCCCACAGTTAATGTGCTAGCGTAAAACTTAACTACGCTCATGTTCATACATACCAGCGTAAAAAGTTGTATTACGCTCATATTACTATGTGGTAGCGTAAAGTTCATCCATCATTGAGAGATTTTGTCGAACAAAGACTTCATAAGCTTTTTATCAACTTTTAGTAATCATAAAAAACTTTGAACTAACTTGATCTCTTTTGTTATTTTACCAGTGGATTTGCAAGTTCACCCCCTCGCTGAAGTTTTCGGATCATCAGTTGGCATGGTGGGTTCGAACTATTTGGAAGATTTATCTCATGTCCAATTTCCTCAGTCGAACCCCGAATATCTGGTAGAGAGGGCACAGTTGATAGCAGCTCAAGGAGATAGGCTGTTGCTATCCATGATAAATGGGGAATTATTGAGTTCACTAGACGGACAACACTTCGCAAAACCAGCCTTTCTATTTGGAGATGCCATTGACTGTAAATCCCAGACACACCCCAAGAAGGAGTCTTGGGTTTTAAAATTTGGAAATAGAGCCATGTATCTTCCGGATATGGACAGAGATTATCCTTTGTCAGCATTCGTCCATGCTACTCATCCTCGACAAATATTGTGGAATTTGACTCCCAACAATCATGGACGACCGGGTAGAATTGTTTTCAAGAGAGAGCGTGCCAATGATATGGGATACTTTGCTAGTGTTCCCAATGGAGGTGTTACTTCTATCTTTGGCCTTATGCCAGGCTCTAATCCTAGCGAAGATTCGGGTTTAATACAGCCAGTACAAACCCAGATGTTTGTCAACAAGTTTTTGAAGGATGTTGTATTATATCCCCAAACAAATCCCAGACTGCCATGATGGTTGACTCCATTCAACCAAAGTTGGATCCAGATAAATCTTTGGATGATGAAGAACTTTGAGGCAGAGTTGAAAGACATTGGCTTGTATGAAGCGGTAGCTTCCACCAGTCAGGGTATTCCTCCGAATGGAAACTTATTTCTGGCCTTGATGGAGATATATCTAAGTTCAACTAGAACTTTTGCCACCCCGAAAGGTGAAATGGGTCTTGCCCTTCATGAGATGCAGTTTATCTCGAAGCTGCCAATGGGGAAAGCCCCATATGAAGAATACGTTCCCTCCAACAGGGAGCTTGCTGAAATCAGAGGAGTTAACCCTCAGTTAATCGAGATATACAAAGAACTGATGAGCCACTACCTGATTTGTACCACGATGCATGAAAGTACATCCCATTTGGCGTATATCAACAAGTGGACGACTTATCTCTTCTTCTATAAAGATAAGATATCCAAGGAATACAAAGAAAGGTTTCAGGAAAACAAAGCTCCAGTAATCAACGTAGATTCGACAATCCCCTCTAACAAGGTTCGGGATATGATGATTACTTACAAATTCCTGAATAAATATCTGTCTACGAAGACTGGGGAATTTCCTGCCGGAACTGAAGCCTTGAGCTTTCTCAGATATGGTAGTCAGAAAATCTCACGGAGAGCTTTGCTGGCAGGCTTTCTTTCTTTATGGTTGAGAAGATAGGTTGTACCGGGTATTGGTACTGTTGACAGAATCCACTGCAGTGTGCTATGGACAGCAGTACGTCTGGTTTTTAAAGTCAGGATTAACCTGTTGTCAGCCATGGTGTGTCGAATAAATGTAGGTTTAAGGACTTTCGGCGAGGAGTTAATCAACAATGCTCCTCATCGGAATGTTTTCCCTAGAGTAGAGATGCCCTACACTTATCTGATGGGCTGGCTGTTGCATCACAACTGCAGATTGTTACCGCCAGGCCCAGGTGATGATGCGGAGGTCTTCCTTCAAAAAATCAGCAAAGCTACATGGATTGCTACGACTGTGGCAGATACCCAAGCAGTTCTGAACTATTCTTATGGTTGGAACTTCTTCTGTACCCGGCCGCAAGTTCCAGCAGATTGCTTCGGTGTCCAGTTTGAAGATGAAGTTGAAGGAAGAGTTGTATTGCCACAGTCAGTCTTTAGATGGCTTCAGTGCATCAGACCTTCTCATCTGATGTACAGAAATGAAGATAATTGTGCATTCGAACCATACTTACCCAGTAGGTTTGCTCGCCAATTTGGGTACGACCAACTTCATGTTGGTAATCCTTCGACTAATTTTCGTCACTATGGGAAATTACTTGACGGAGCTAGGGATTGGAGGTATTTCGGTACTGCTCGGACTGGTGCTAAATTTAGAATTTTGACTGCCACTAGCACTACAGAACTACGTATACTCCATACGTATGCCCACTTTTACACTTCAATTCGTTCTTTTGTCCACGGTTACAATATGAAGGGTAGTTTGAGGTGGCCTAAAGAAGGAGATATTGAGGAGCAGGTCAGGGTACCAGCAGACATCCCTGACGATACTGGCATTCCAGATCCATTTTTAGAAGTGATCCCAACAGGAGTTGGAGAACCAGCTGCAGAACCTATCATCATTGGCAAAGGCCGAAAAAGAAAACAGAGTGCAGCCGCCACATCTCCAATAAAAACTCCGAAAAAGAGGAAGAGGTCTACCACAAAAGGGCCTTCCAAACCAAGAGTTCACACTCCAGAAGAGGACATTAAAGAAGATCTTCTCGTCGGTTCTTCCTCAGTCCATCCTGGAAAAGGATCTTCAGCCCCTCCACAGATAGTTGGATCAGGAGCTGTAACACTTTTGTCTCCTGGACGTCTTAGCACCTCACTCCATTTATCTTTGTCGTCCAAGGCACAAGTTACGGAGGGTACTACTACTGTATCCACTGCTGATCAAGATCGCATTCCATCAGACGAACCGGTTCTTGACTTTGAGGATGATGATTGGGATGGTGATTATGATACATATCTTAAAAAACGTATATATTCCAAGTATTATACAAAACCTATACGGAATTATATATCATGATTTTGTATACTAACTTATTTTTGTTCATTTTGCAGATGTCATAATTGCACCAAAGCCTGTAGCTCCTCCTCCTCAAGAAGAAGAAATCTATGAAGAAAATGAGGAGTCTGAAGAGGAAGCTTCTTCTTCAGAAAACTCAGATACTGAAAAAGAGGGAGTGCAAAAACCTGAGATGGAGCCTCAAGAAGAACATCCTCCATCACTTGAGGCACAACAAGCACAATCTGAATTGTCTTCTCTTGCTGAGGACTAGCACAAAGAGAAGACTAGAGTCGACCCCACTGTAGGTGATGATGGGACTATTGGAGGAGATCCAGACTTGAACAAAGAATCAGCTGTAGAAAGTTTCACCACAGCTGAAACAGTGGAAAGTCCTGTGGAGCAATCAATTGAAGAAGATGTTGGAGGCATGCTTGAACTTCCAACAGAAATTGAGGAAATAATAACATCCTCGACTGTTGTCACTGATCCAGTACCAGTTTCTGACAAGCCAATGCCAGAATCTGAACCAGCTCCTGTAGTTGTCACCACATCCACCAACATTATCGCCGCCAGAACTCCAGAAACGGCTGGAGTGACAAATATTGAAGACGTTGATGCTGAGGTCCCTGGGAACCAGATAACAGTAGTAACGTCACCAGCTCCACCCCCGTCTGTTGTTACACCGATTGGAGATATAATCCCTGAAGCTTCTAGGGATCAATTGGCTATAACGGTAGTAGCAACCACGACTTTGTCTCATTCTACTGTTGCACCACCAACATCTGTTCTCGATTTCCGAGAAAGAGATCTGTTAGATATTGTTGCCACGCCAAGTTCCAGCACAGAAATGGATCTCCTCATTGAGATTTATACTGACACCTTTTATAAGAGTCTGGCAACCTTGATAACAATGGTCCTAAATAAGGGCCTCAATTATGAGACTCTGAAGACGGCAATGGCTTCGACCATCAAGAACATTGCTTTGTTCAACGATACTAAGAGAGCTGCCGCATTGGAGAAAATTATGGAGGACCTTGAACAGCCAATCAGAGAATATCTTAAACTGTCTAGTAAAACTGTTGAAAGTCTCATCGAGGAAGAATATGATGCCTTAACAGCTGATTATCTTGCTCGAGAGACTACATATAATACAGCCCTCCATGAACACAGTCTGAAGGTTGCCAAAGAGAAAGCCTTTTTGACTGGCATAAAACCTGTACTGCATGGCCACAGAGTGGCTTATGACGCTTTGAACATAGATATTCAGAGCAAGAATGACAGAATCCGCGAAGTCGAGGCAGAGCTAGCTTGCTTGAAGGCTGAAAGAGAGAAGATGATCGATGCTCGAAATCTGCACCTCACCCAAAGCTCAATTTTAGAAGAGAAAGCTTTTGGGGCTGAGTCGACCATCAGAACTCTTGATGAAGCAAAGGACAACTTGATAATCACCTTTGCTGAACTTTCCCGTATTTGCACTCCTGAAGCTCGACGTGCGGAGGCTACCAAGAAGGTTATGAGTTCTCGTGGCAGACGGCTAGAAGAATTAAAGAAGTTGCTCCAAGATGTTTCCACTCCACCTTAAGAGGGTATTTTGTCATATTTTTGTCTTATCCATTCTGTAGTATTTCCACCAGAAATGAATGAAAGATTTGTTTTGTGATCCTATTGTTTATTAGAATTTTAAATAATAGGTAAGAGATAGAAAGCACTTATCAGAGGTAATATGGACGTGACAAGTCTATGATGAAATCTTGTTTTGTATGGGGTAGAAAATACTCATCAGAGGTTATATGAACATGACAAGTTTTCTAAACTCAAACATTATATCTATCCATAGGTAATATGAACATGATAGATAATGTAATCTTGTTTTCTATTTAGAGTGTACAATACTTATCAGAGGTAATATGAACATGACAGTATGTAAAAACCTAAAGAAAAGTAGATTTAATATCTATGCAGAGGTCAAATGGACATGATAGATAGGAAAAGAAGGTGGATTTAGTATTTATCCAGAGGTTATGAAAACATGATAAATAATAAATCTAACTTTATATACTAATTGGTAAAATAAGATATCAAAATCCTTCTTCAAAGAGACAAGTAATCAGCTTAACCAAACTTTAGTAGCTGGGGATTAAGAAGACAGATGTTGTGGAAGATATATATGAGAGAAATAAATGAACCGATGGTGGCTCAAGGGACATTTTCAAATGGTTCGGATTCACCATCAGTTTAAACCATATTGACTGAAAGCACTTGTCCAGATTCATCTTTAGATTGAAGTTCCTCTGAATCTGATGATTGTAAAGAGCTAGAAGAGAATTCTTCTTGTATATCGTCATTAAACTTGTGGGACGGGTCATATCCCAACCCATGACGAGTCTTTTGGTAAAACGGATCACCACATAATGGTAGTCGTCTACCCTTGCCCTGATTGAGACCTTGAATAATCTTCAAATCATACCCCATGTTCTGAATGATCTTGATAGATTATTAACTGTATTTGTCAATTCGGATTCTTCTTTTATCTTTATCCTTCATATTATCTGTCTGAATAATAGGGATATTTCTAGCCAGGCCAAACACAATTTGGTATTTGTTTTTCTTATCAGACGGGACCACAAAATAGGATTCTTCGTGACGTCTGAAAGTTACGCAAGCTTGTGATGAAGCGGCTACAGGAAGCAGATAGGGAGAAGATGTCAAGAACTTTTGAGCATAAGGTCCGACATCGACATGAGGAGGAAAAGAATTCTTCTTATGATCAATGTATAAAGTTTCTTCCGGTTCTATGTTGTCTTTATATTGATGACTTTGATTATCAGAAGATAAAGTCATTCTCTCAATAAACTTGACAGCCATATACTCGAACAAAAAATCTTCATTGATATCGAAAAGTACAGAATCATCAATATTTACATCATTTACAATCTGATTGCTATGCTTCGGATTAATCAACAATGGACCATCATCCGTCTTCTGCGTAGATTTGCTAAGATTGACAATCAATGGTGATTCTGGATCATTCATACAAGAAGTACGCCCTTTAACCTTGATCATAAAAGGTTGAACTTGGCTCTTAGCAGGAATATTTATTGATTCCTCAGATGAAGTTTGAGTTCTTCCTTTAACCTTGATTATCAAAGGTTGATCATTGACAGGTTGGGATTGGATTCGTTCCTTGACTATGATCTTCAAAGGTTGCTCCTCTGGCGGATCTTCATTAATAGACTGATCCTCAGATGATGATTGATCTTCAACCATGTCTGATATATCTTTCATATGCTCTTGTTTATAAAGCCTTGAATCAGAGAAGTAGGCTTCGACACCCTTGAACGGATTAATATCAGCAAACTCAGTTTTCACAACTCCTTGGGAGTCCACATATTTGAAACATTGGTGAAGAGTTGAAGGCACAATATTGTGCTCATGAATCTACGGTCTTCCAAGAAGAATATTATAGGATACGTCCGAGTTGATAACATAGAAAGTTACCATAGTTCGAAGATCACCAATCTGAATCTGCAGACGAATCTTCCCTAGTGGTTTGCTCTTGCCAGAGTTAAAACCGACTATCGTAGTACTAGTGTAAGTCAGCTTACTAGTAGGAATCCTCAGGGGTCTTAGCATACTCTGAAGAATTATACTAATTGAAGACCCAGGATCAATGTAAATCCTATCAATTTCAGTGGATCCGATATATCCAGTGTAGCACAGAGGCCTATCATGCTTGTTGTGTTTCAATAGCATATCCTCTTGTGTAAAGGTGATGTTGGAAATTGCTTCCATCACACTATGATATTGCGGACATGACACTGGTATATTATCAGGAGTCTTGAGTTGAGCCAAGCATGAATCTGCTTGAAGTAAAGCTTCGCTCAAAGTCTCTCTGCTTTCTCTGGAAAGGCGAAGCAGTTCAAATATAGATAGTCTAGCCGGAGTATTGGCTAACTGAGCTAGAATGTCAAACTTGTAAGGCTTCATCACCACCCCCTGATTGGAAGCAGACTTCAATGGGATATCAAAGCGTACTGCCTTCTGTTTCCCCTTTTCAACCACAGACGGTTTAACAGGAACAGAAGAAGGTTGAACTGGTAGAGTTTCCACTACATCTTCTGCTTCTTTGGAAGATCCCACATAGTCTTTGTGGTACTCTTTTCCAGATCTTGTACCAGCAAAAGTTTTTTCTTCAGACTCAGGAGAAGAAAGTACCATATTACAGGATTTAGTCTTTCTTCCCTTAGCCTTCTTCTTGTGAGGGTTGTTACGAGGAACTTCAGAAACCAATCCAGCAGTGGAATTCTGATTTTGAATTTGTAAAGGAAGACGTATTCCTTTATCATAATTCAAACCTTCTGCCTTTTGAAAGTCGTAACCCATATTCCTCATGAGAAGGACAGATTGCTGACTATACAAGTGGATAGGCAGTAAACTTTGGACAGGTGTTTCAGTACAGGGAGAGGAAGAAGCCTCTGCAACTACAGGAGAATGAAGTATAGACGTCTCTATAGTTAAGGGAGGAGAAGGATTCGGAATACGAGGAGAAATCCCTGTTGGAGCTTTTTCATAAGCAGCAAAGACTTGTTGTGCCCGGTATAAAGGAATACTATTCATGGCTAGCCACTGCTGATGAGTAAGCTTGAGCTTGGTAGGAGGAGCTAGACTTGGAGGACAGATGTTTAGTCCTTTCAGTCTATCTTCTAGAGGAAGGCCATCCCATAGATGATCCACGTCATCAGGATTTGTAATAACATGAGAAATCATGTTGCAGGTTTTAACTTTCTTACCTTTCTTGGATTTTAAAGTTTTACCTTTATTTTCCAACTCAGGTACTAAGTCAGGATGTACCCATATGATTTCACCATTCTTCAATGTGAGCGACAGCAATTCTGTATTTTCTTCCCTGGCAGACGGGATATTTACGATCTTCATAGTCGCCTTCGGAATTGGGATAATTCCATCTGGGACTTGCTGTGGAGGAAAATCCCCAAACTGAAGAGAAACCATATTGGTTGTAACCGTATGGTCATCATTGGTTAAAGCGATAGCGCCACCATTTATCAGCTCTTGGATTTTCTTTTTCAAGACATAGCAAGAACTGGTAGGATGATTAATGTATCTATAATAGATACAATATTTGGGATTGTCAGTCAGATTCACCTCATTAGGCCTTTTTGGCTCTGGAATCTGAAGTTTGCCACTCTTCACCAGACACTGAAATGTCCCTGGGATATCACTTTCGTCAAAAGAGTATTCTTTCTTTCGCCTGAAAGATTCCTGATTATTTGGCATCATTTTGTTCTTGGAGAGATTGACCATAAGAGTATCTTTTCCTTTCACATTACGATTGCCAAGATTATTACCAGGATTATTTTTCTTCCCTTTATCTTCTGAAGCAAAAATCATCCCATGTTCACGAGCCAACCTACCATTGGTCTCGACAGAAATGCTGCTATGATAAACGAAGCCCAATCTGTGAATTGGAAACCTGTGAAGACAGCAATGGATGGTCGCAGATTCATCTTGCATGTATCGATCAACGCTGAATCTGGCATACCAGGAGGCATCTTTAGAGTAGCCTGTCGGAAATGTTCAATGAACGTCCGAGTATCTTCTTTCTCCTTTTGTTTGATTTCTATCAAGGAGGACATGTTCATGTCCATACCTCCTTCATAGAAGCGGGAGAGAAACATTGCCTTGAATTCGTCAAAAGACGAAATAGAGTTATCGGGTAAGCTACGATACCAGTCGTAAGCTGAACCCGTCAGGCACCCGATGAACACTCGAGTGTCTTCTTTCTCCTTTTGTTTGATTTCTATCAAGGAGGACATGTTCATGTCCATACCTCCTTCATAGAAGCGGGAGAGAAACATTGCCTTGAATTCGTCAAAAGACGAAATAGAGTTATCGGGTAAGCTACGATACCAGTCGTAAGCTGAACCCGTCAGGCACCCGATGAACACTCGAGTGAGAAGAGCATCATTTTTCTGCAAGTGTACAGTCATAATATCAAAGTAATTGATATATTGACTGGGAGATGCTTTTCCATCGAATAAAACCATGGATTGTGGTTTGAACTTCGGTGGGAAGGGTACATCATTCCAATGAGGAGGATAAGGTTGCTTAATCTTTAACCTCTGGAGCTAATCTTTGTGCCTCAAAACTTCAAACTGTGCTTTGAGTTCACGCATTGCTTGAATGGCTTCATTGGTTTGAGGAAGCACATTTGATTGAATAGTCGTTGGATGTACCGTAACCCCCACTGGAGGTGGTACATCTTCTGGAATGATGGGATCTGGAGATGCAGAATTTTGATTAACAGCAGGCTCTTGAATATTCAAAGGTATATCAGCCCCTTGACTATCTTGAGTTTGTGCCGCTACTGGTACCGAAGTTATTACTGTAGGTTGAGCAGTTTGCTGATTCAAAATTATCTGATGCATGCTTTGCACCATGTTAAGCATGTCTTTCAATGATTGCTCTACGGCGGTGAGACGTTGTTCCGTATTAGCAGATAACGTCTCTGGTTCATCTCCAACAGCGTAGGATTCAACCTCTCTTGAAGATATAGAGGGATTAGTATAGAAGTATGAATCCACACTATCGGTATCAGACTCAAAAGATTGAGTACCCCCAGCTTCTGAATCAGAAGTCTGCAATTGTCTTTGTCTTCTTGATCGAGTATTCTGATATACTCCTTCAAAGGAATCAAGAAGCCTGTTGAATTGTTGTTGATCTGGGGTTTGGGACATATTCTGTCTTGGATGTCGTCCTCTGTTAGTATGAGATGCCATGTTGACTGACACATATGACCGCTCATGTTCTTGGTCTTCAGCTTGATGTTGAGGCGAGTTAAAACTTAAACGATCAAAAACTGACCATTTTGAAGCCGAACAACAACAGTTGATCACAACCTGGTGATATTCACAATGATATTTTTCTTGGAGGAATATTACCGGAGATTGTCTGTTCTTACGTTTTTGTATTAGCAATTCACGTAAATCAGAAGGAACAGATGGAGTATTCTTCTTTATTACATTTGGGGTAGAAAAACGTTTAGTCCCTTGTGTATAAAGAAGATTACTGGCTGCATTCGTAGAACCAAATTGTACATTTCTACGCGTTTGGAGTTGTGTGCGTAAATCTTGAGATTTTTTAGCACGAAGGACTCCATTTTTATTGCGTGTAATTTGTAGATTTGTTACTTTGCGTAGAGCAGTATAAGAAGGCTGTTGGTGTAGAACTGAAGTTTTGCCAACATGATTTTTATGCTGCATACGTTTAGGTACATTCACATTAGATGTGAAAACATCTTTGTGAATTTTATCTACACTGTCATGGACAGGAGACTTACCTTCACGCGTAGAGCGTAAAAATTGGTTATCTACCACGTCACAAACGGAAGATTTTCCTTTACGCGAGGAGCATAATTTGTGTGTGTCTACCACGTCACAGACGGGAGACTTATTTTTACACTCTGAAGCATTAAAATCTGCTACATTATAAATGGGAGACTCATTCTTATGCCTTGAGCGTAAAACTTGGTTTTTACCCACTGAGCGTAAAACCTAGTTCTTACGCAGTGGGCGTAGAACCTGATCATCTACACCGTCATAGATGGGAGACAAATTGTCACACTTAGAGAGCGACGCCGAAGTAAAGACTGCCTCGTTACGAACGGGAGCCCCTACGACAGGAGTGGGAAGAATTCCCTTGCTATCAGAAGCAACAGAGAGATCAGCAGCTACTTTGGATTTAGGAATCCAAACTTTTCGTGCTTTGCGAGATTTTTGAACATTGGAGCAGCGAGAACTACCCCCAGTTCGGAGCATTTCTTCGTAGGCAGTCTGGTCAAAGTGTACAACCAGAGTCTTCTTGGTCGAACCGACCGAAACATCATCATATTGAGCAATTGCCTCCTCGTCAGAGGAGAAGGTCATCCCCAGCAGAGTCACCATTTTGTTTCACTTAACAAAATTGCCAAACAAAAGTTGGATTTTGAAAATAAAACGAGAAAAAGTACAAGAAGTACAAATTTGATTCTGGAAAAGTATTGCTATTGAAGTCTGATCTGTAAATTATCACTTTGTTCCTTGGACCATATGATGATGATGAAGATCACTGCTTAAAGTAGAACAACTTGGAAGAACTAGGTCACCAGAAAGGTATCGACGCACTTGGGCACTGATGGCGAGGCCGAATGCTTTCCTGCTTTGCTTTACTCTGTTCTGAAAGAAAAGTTGAAGAAGAATGCTCCGGAGAATCAAAATCTCGAAGTTCTGATCTCTGTATTCTCTCCTGTCTCTCTCTGTCCTCCTTTCTGTCTGTCAAAAATTAGTCTATTTATAGACTGGGGCTTCTGTGCGTAAAAAGCATCAAAATCTGTCTTTACGCTAACAACTGCCACCCATGATCAGAGTCATCCTTTGTATATGTTGACACGCGTCCCATCATTTCAGTGAGAATAGGATACATGTACACACGTTCTTCGAAATATGTGGCATAAAGGCCATGTAGGCAAACCATGTTCCAAACTGGCCAGAAAGAATAGGGCATAAAAATAGCCCCAACATCCTCTGGGCGTAAAGCAGTAAGATGAGCATAAAATAGCTCTGTCATAGGTTTCCCGCGTAAAGTGGTTATTGAATAACCTTGAGCGCAAAAATAGCTCAAATAGACTTTACGCACACATTGTTTTATGAGTGTAAGAACTCGTGTAAAACTCCGTGCGTAAAAGAAACCATATAGTGAGCGTAAAGTAGCTCGATCCACATAAACGACAACAATGGTCTTTGTATGAGACAAATTCCGTTGGATTCTGTGGTAAATGTCACCATTAATATCTTCATGTCAGAGTTTGCATTAAATGCGAGATTTGACAACTTTGTCCAGCGTAAAAGAGGCTGCCCTGTCCTTGGCGTAAAATCATTGGTGTAGACCCAAGCGTAAAATGATCAGCCTGCTTAGGCGTAAATTGATTAGCCTATTCTTGGGCGTAAAGAGATTACCCGCTCTGCTTGGCGTAAAAACCAATCACTTATGAATGAGATGACTCTTTCTTTGAAGCACTTTTTACGCTCCTACACCGCAGAGACACAAGATGGCGTCATCCCTATTCCAAAGGCGACGATGGAGGTAGTCAACCTTCTGCCGGCACGGGACAACGCTCAAGGGCTCATCCCGTTTTCTACACCTCAAGGCGAAGTCATGTGGATACATCCTGACTTGGTTTCCGACATGATGACGTCTACGACCCTTTCTGCCAAAGGAAAGAAAAGCAAGGCATGTCGCATGGTCTCGATGTCGACCGAAGATACTTTGGTGACCACCCACTCGGCGCAGAGGCAAGAGGAGATCCAGGCTCCAAGCCAGGAGAAGTCTCCACCAGATACCCCCCTATTCCAGATATATCAGGAGCAGGTCCACCTCAGATCCTTGGGGCACCAGAGGCGGGTCCATCTCGAGCCTCTACCATGGACAAGCAAAAATAGAAGGAGGTTCAATTTGACAAACCTCTCAGAAAGGATCCGATAATCAGGCCTATCAAGCCCTACAACTTCGATATTATAGCGCAGCTGGCTAATACTCTGGCTATATTGTCACTCTTCGAGCTCCTCTGACTCCCTAAAGAGACCCAAGATGTCCTCAATGAGGCTTTACAAAACGTCGAGTCCTTCCTCACCCAGGTTCAGCCACCGAAAGTGGATCCCGCAGCTTGCCCACATTGCCACAGCGTAGTCAAAGTGATTCCCAGTATCAGTTTTATCCAACAAGACATGTTGCTAAAGAATAACCACCACAACCTCCCCATGTACTATACTGTGTATGTCGGTGCCATTAAGGTTGATCGCATCCACATCGATCCAGGTTCCTCTTTGAGCATTATATATGTTGTGCGAGCACAACTTAGGCTCGCACGATATCACATTCAGAGACAACTATCGATTCTACGAAAATCGGAGCATGACAACAAAGGACACGTTACTAATTATTGTCAGGTCCTAGAGGGTGGATGCTTTAAGTGTGGTTACATCAGCCACAAATTTTCGGATTGTCAAAGAGGGATAGCTAATCAGAATCCTCTGCGAGAACATCAGCATCAGCAGAACTGTAGGTAGGCACCACAGGCTTTACAGAATGTAGAGAATTATAAACCCGGTGTGCAAGGCTGAGTCTTCGCATTAACCCAAGAGGAGCCTCTTGTCTTGAATATAGTTGTGACAGGTACATTATTATTTAATGGCATTCTTGTACGTATTTTTATTTGATTCTGGGCAACCCATAGCTTTATATCTGTTGATTGTGCTAATAACAATAGATTGAAAATAACATTGTTAGATTTAAATCTAAGTGTTAGCACTCCATAAGGAGTGGAGCTGCCTGCTAACTTGATATATAGGGATAGTTATATTTTTATCAACGACATGAAATTATTGTTGGATGTAATTATTCTTGATATCAAGGAGTATGATATTATTCTGGGAATGGATTGGCTCAGTACATGCTTTGTGACAATTGATTGTACGGGAAAGAGAGTTGTGTTTCATGTACCGAGGGAAACAAAATTTTTCTATTCATGTGGCTCACCATCAAAGGCATCAATGATGATTTTGGCAGCTACGGCCCGTCGAATGTTACAATCTAGCTGTGAAGGGTAACTAGCTTTTGTTCGAGACATACGCAAGAATGGTGCAGACTCAGTTGATACTGAAGTCGTGGCAAAGTTTCCTGATGTGTCTCCAAACGAGATACCCCAAATGTTACCGAACCGAGAAATTGAATTTACTATTGATATATTTTTAAATACTCGTCCGATTTCGAGAGCCCCATACAGGAAGCATAACTAAATAAACTCAAGGTCCAGTTACAATAATTATTGAATCGAGAATATATTTGCCCAGTATTTTTCCATACGGAGCTCCGATATTGTTTATAAAGAAGAAAGATGGATCGATACGGCTATGCAACGACTACCGCGAGTGAACAAAGTTATAAATCATAATAAGTATCCACTGCCGAAAATAGATGACCTCTTTAATAAACTATAAGGGACGTCTGTGTTTTCAAAGATTAATCTTCGTTCAGGCTACCATCAACTGAAAATCAAGAGAAGGATGTATCGATGTATGCGTTTTGTACCAGATATGGATACTATGAGTTTATGGTAATGCTTTTTGGTTTGATCAATGCTCAAACAGCCTTCATGGATATGCTAAATAGAGTCTTTCGACGCTTCTTGGAATTGTGGTCGTGTTCATCGATGATAGTTTAATCTACTCAAAAAAGAAAAGAATACCATGTTGAGCATTTGAGAATCATACTGCAGACTCTAAGGGAGAACCTTATCTATGCCAAGTTAAATAAATATGAGTTTTGGATGAGTAGCGTGTCATTTCTAGGACATGTTATCTCGAAAAAATGTGTTTCCATGGATCGAAGAAAATTAAGGTGGTGGTGGATTAGAAACAACCCACACTGGCTAGCGAGATTCATAGTTTCCTTGGCTTGGCAAGTTACTATAGCAGATACGTGAAGGATTTTCAAAAGTGGTGTTGCCTCTGACTCTCCTCACCCAAAAGGGTCTTTTGGATGACAATTGTGAAGCTATCTTTCAAGATCTGAAGCAGCTTCTGGTGTCAGCTTTGATCCTTGTGCTTCCAGATGGTACCGAAGGATTTCAGATATACAATGATGCATTCGGAATGGGTTTGGTATGTGTAATGATGCAAAAAGGGAATATGATATCGTACGTCTCCAGACAGCTAAAGCCGCATAAGAAAAATTACCAAATGCATGATTTTGAATTAGCTGTGATAGTTTTTGCTAGTTTATGAGACCTTCACTGATTATAAGAGCTTGAAGTACATATTCACTCAAAAAGATTTGAATCTGCGACAGACGTTTGTTCGAACTTATTACAGATTATGAGTTGACAATCGCGTATACCCCAGGAAAGGCTAATATGGTGGCAAATTCGTTGAGCCGGAGATGCAGAACCTCGTCATTCTAGAGTGGAATTGGAATTACATATCGTTGGAATTTATAGTAGGCTTGCCAAAGATACAACGAGAAAATAATATGATTTGGGTCATCGTGGATCGATTGACCAACATATTTTATCGTAATTAAAGTTTTATGGAGCATCGATCGGTTAGCCAAGATATATTTGGATAAAATTGTCCGGTTACATGGAGTACCAGCTTCTATTATCTCAGCTCAAGATAGGCGATTCGTATCATACTTTTGGAGAAGTCTACAATCGACAATAGGAACACGGTTGCAGTTCAGTTCAATTCAGTATCTCATCCTCAGACTAATGGCTAGACTAAGAGGGTAAATCAAATTCTTGAGGATATGTTGCGACTATGTGCAATAGATTTGAAGACAAGTTGGAATACCCACTTGCCACTTGCAGAGTTTTCCTATAATAATATTTATCAGGCTAGTATACAGATGGCGCCGCATGAGATTACACGGGCAAAAATGTCAATCACCGATCTGCTGGGATAAAGTCAGCGAAGGACAAGTACTTGGACCGAAATTGGTTCACTACTAAAATAACCCATTTTAGCGACGTCAGAAGACGTCGCTAAATAAGGAAAATACGTCGCTAAAATCTATTTGCAACGTATTTAGCGACGAAACTTTGACGTCGCTTATAGGCAAGTCGCAGATGACACTTTAGTCGCAAAACGTCGCTATTTGCGACGCTATGTCCAGTGTTGCTATACGTCACAAATTTGGCGACAGATAGTGACGTAACGTTACGTCGCCAAATTTGCGACGTAAAGCGACCACTTTGCGACGCTGTAAACTTTATATATGATGACATGTTATGGCAGCCACGTGGACAATTTAGCGACACATAGCGATATCGTTAGCGACGTACGCCCTCAGCCCACGTCAGCAGTTTTACGACATCTAGCGACGTTACGTCACTATTTAGCGACGTCTACCTTCCGTCGCTGTACATCGCAGAACGTCGCTATACGTCGCAGATATTATAAAAAAATTAAAAAAATATAATTGTATTTTGTTATGTTGTGTGTTTGTGTTTACAGTGTGTGTGAAGTGCAGTGTTCGAACCATCGACAGTTTCGCTTACTGTTCTATGTTTTATCTTGGATAGAAAGAGCAACAGTTTAGGGTACACTTCTCAGAGCTTCCTCTTCACGTCCTTCACCTTCTCGGAAACCTTTACGACGTCCGAAAAAAGTGAAGGACGTGAAAATGAAGCTCTCAGAAGTACATCCTGAACTGTTGCTCTTTCTATCCAAGATAAAACATACAATAGTAATCGAAACTGTCGATGTTTTCGAACACTGTATTTCACATTCACTGTAAACACAGACACACATCATCACAAAAATACACATTATATTTTTTTAAAATTTCGGCAGCACCTCATTTGTATATTAGATCATCTCTTATAACCCAGCGTAGGTATATTTGTCATCCCCGTCGCAGATATCACAAAGTAAATATTACAATAAAAATAAGGGACAGTGCAAAGTAAATATCACAGACACACATCCTCACAAACACCCAATAGAGTCAAATAAAAATAGAAGATGATAAAAAGTCTCCCACCAAGTGTATAAACGAAAGTGTACCAATAAACAATTTGCCCATAGGGCCAATACATAAAAGTCATAAAAAAAAGTCAATAAAATCACTGCGGACCCCTGCCGCGCAACTGGGATAGAATGTAGTCATACTGCTTCACCAATTTCCGGTTTAGCCATAACAATGTCTAAATAATGAGACCATGACCTAAGAAGAGGGGACGTAAAATGTATATAATGATTTTCTTGCATGTCCTAGCCACACTCAAGCTCCATCATTGCGCATGTGATGTTCACACTAATCGTGTCATGTGTGTACGTGTCTCCCAAACCAAACTCGTGTCCAAATACTCGACACAATGTATCCAAAAACAAACCAAACTCTTTGGGGACACGATGTGTGTCCGTGTGTCCATGTGTCTGTGTGTCCGTGTGTGTGTGTGTGTGTCCGTAGGAGAGGAGGAGGAAGGAGAGGAGTTAGGTTAGGGTTTACCTGAGGAAGAGGAGGAGGAGCTCGGATTGGGGGAGGAGGAGCTCGAGGAGGAGGATCTCGAGGAGGAGGATCTCGCCGGAGGGGGAGGGAGTCGCCGGGGGGGAGGGGGTCGCCGGGGGGGAGGGTACTGACAGAGGGGGAGGGAGTCGCCGGGGGGGGTGGGGGGGAAATTAAAAGTTACGTAAGTTTTCGAGTGAGAGTGAGGGGGAAAGAAGGCAGCGGCGTGCCCTAAGTAAAATAACTTAGCGACGTCACATGTTCACGTCGCTAAACGTCGTAAAAATGACGACATATACTTATAATTTGTCGCTGAACATCGCTATTCAGCGACGTAGGAAACTCCTGTCGCAGAACGTCGCTAGGCAGCGACGTTTTGCGACGTGTTTATAAAGTTGTCGCTAATAGCGACGTCATTTCTTGCCGTCGCTAAATTACGTCGCTATTAGATGATATTTTAGTAGTGTTTGAACAAGCGGTCGAGAAGGTCTACATGATTTGAAAGAAGTTACGAGTGACACAAATTCAGCAAAAAAGTTATACGGATACCCATGGATGACCATTGGAATTCATGGTTGGCGATCATGTATTTTTAAAAGTGTCATTGTTGTGAAGAGTTACACGAATCTGTGTGAAGAGTAAGTTGAGCCCGAGATTTGTTGGTCCATTTGAGATCCTTAAGCGAGTTATTCCAGTTTCCTATCAAATTGTGTTACCAATGACGTTAGCTGAGGTGCATGATATTTTTAATGTTTCTCAACTACAAAAGTATGTATATGATTAAAACCAATTAGTAGACTACATCAGTTGGGACTGCATGTTGACTTGTCTTATGTGGAGGAGCATGTTCAAATTTTGTAGATAAAGGAGAAAGTTTTACAAAATTGAGCAATTTCTTTTGTTCGAGTGCTTTGGAGGAATCATTCTGTCAAGAAATCAACTTGGGAAATTAAAGCGGATATAAAGGAAAAGCTTTCTTCTTTATTCGATATAGGTGGGTTTTGTTTAAGTTTCGTGGAAAAATCTTTTTATTAGTGTATTCATATGTAGTGCCCTGATTCCATTGTGGAGCACGATGTGGGCTAACGGCTGGAATGGCTGAGTCGGAATAAAATAATAGAAAACTTTGTCGGTATCAATTGAACGGTACAGTGAATTGAGACCTTTTCTCGTTATGGACTAGATGCTTTAGAAATTATGTCCAAGATGAAGTAGATTGTGTCTTGGGAAAAGAATTCTATATAAGAGTCTCCGCCTCAAGACTCTTGTACTGTTGGTTTTTTATGTCACTTTTACTGTTGTTTTTTATGATGCATTTTTGTATATAATTTTGATTAATATTTTCATGGTTTACTTTCACTGTCTTCGCATTCATATCAAATTACTAAGAGAAAGAGAAGAAGAATTCTAAATCATTGTTGGTGCGAATGTAGGTGAACAAGTGAACAGGCCTTGATATCGTGTGGAAGATCTCTTTCTCTCAGTAATTCACTAATAAGTGAGTGGATTTGATCCTTCGAAGATCCTTAATCATCACACTTAACAAAGGATGACTTATTTTTGCGTATGGTGCTATCAATGATACCGAGTGAGAACCTGAAAAATATAATGAAAGATAAATAATCATATTGCTAGTAAACGATTGTCAATCAAATGATGAATTGTGTATTGTTTTAACAAATGCTGGCAGGTGAAGCAAAGTCCCAAGACTTGGGTAGTGAGTATGTCAAAGTACAGCCTGAAGGATATATGGTAATACAGATGACAAGTCCCTAGAATGGGCAGTTTATATTGCGAGCTTTGGCTCAAAAGAAATGTGGCTAGACAAATGAGAATTGTGGTGTATTTACTGAGTTTCTAATATCATGTATGATATGTTTTTTTTATAGCTAAGTTGCATATGCATGCATGGTCGTGGACAACTTGTGCACAAGGTTTAGTTTATAGAACGTACCCTGTTAATCACGGGGCTTGATCAAAGATGGTAGACTCGATGTCGAGATCAGAGGTTCAACAAACGTTCACCTTCTGATTATTCTCAAAATCCAAGATGAACACTATAATATAAATCTGATTACAAAAGCAACAATAATCAGAAAGTAAATCTCACGTTCTTCCTCGCAATCGCAGTTGCTGACGGACAGAACTGAGTTCAGAAAATAAATCTCACGTTCTTCCTTGCAATCGCAGTTGCAGACGGACAGAACTGAGTTACAACTCAGATGAAGGAGAAAAAAGAAGAAAGAAGAAGATGAAAGGTTCTTGCTGGGGTGATTAAGATCACCGTTGCTCAAAGCAAGATTCGCCCCACCACGATCTGCTTCCAGGAACCAGCAAGTTCACGAAAAATTTCTGGAACGCTCGTAAGTCAAAATTTGAGACTTGAACGGGCTTCCTGGACTTTACAGACTCCCTTAACTCTCTTCTTGGTGCCTCTTTCAGAGGAGGCCAAGGGGCTCTATTTATAGAGTGGAGTTGAGACTTCACCTCTTCTTCTATCCGATGTGGGACTAAAATACCAACACTCAAAAATAGAGTTTGATATTTTTAGATCATCCCACAATCAACATAGAAGTGTGCCAGTCCACGCCTACCCCCCGAACACTCCCGTGCATGCACGAGATATCCTGGAGTCCGTGTCCGAGTCCGAGTCCGCACAAAAAAATCAACTTACATCCTTGTTGGAATTAATCCTTTTTTCCTTCTAGAAAAATACTCCCACATGACACAAACTTGTGCCCCACTACACCTCATGTGCACACCTCAACACAAGCAATGCATTATATTGAGATACTCACCATTTGGTGTAGCCGATGTGGGACTATCTTTCTAGTCCAAAGGCAAAAACACCAACAATCCCCCACATATCTCAATATATGGGTTGAGCGTTCCCTACAGTGACTGCCCATCATGCATTAGGAGAGATGTTGCTACGACTTGAATCTTCCTACATAGGTTAAATAACAGCATGATACAAGAATGGACTAAGCCTTGAATTCTGTACCATAACTGCAATTCTTCCTACTCACATAATCACACCAATTGTGCTTCTGGCTGCACATTGAAGGCCTTATGCCAGCCTGGTTTCAGTGTATAATTTTTGGGCGTCAACAAGTTTACCCTCAAGAGACGGCCTGATATCTCTGTCCATACACTATAGGTGAGTTCTTTATAAAGAGTCATGGCATGAAGCATTGCACTTCTTTGCGGTGCTACGCCGCTATGACATGGCTTAAAGCCGAGGCTTTACCCCACCTGGGTACCTCATCGTAGTGTCATACTACTGTAGCATGAGGTCACAAGCCCCTTTGTAGTGCCAAACTACCCAGCATGAAGCCTTGCGCTTCCGTGCGGTGTTACGCCGCTATGACATGGCTTACGAAGCCGAGGCTTTACCCTACCTGGTACCTCTTCGTGGTGTCATGCCACTGTAACATGAGGACATCGTCCTCTTTGTAGTGCTGTCTATATCTCTTTATTACGATTATCATACCGCATTAGGCTACCTGCCTATTTGCGGTGCTACTCCGCTGTGACTTGGCTTGCAAAGCCGAGGCATTACCCCTACCTGGGAACCTCATGGTGAAGTCACCTCACTGTAGCATAGAGTTACACTCCTTGTAGTACTGTACTACCGTGCTTTCTGTAAAGCACTCCAGGCATTCACTCTGCCTGAGAACTCATTAAGGCATTTAAGCCAACCTTCGCACAGGATCTGTTTTCCGTAGAAAACAACAGTAGACAACAATGGTTGTAGGTCCATAACCTCTCCATGTCACAGAGGACAAGTACCCACCATTTCTGATATTCTTCTGGTTAATAGTCCTCCCTTGAACCAAAAGCTAGATGCCTAGTAGATTTCTCTTTGAACTAATAGCATAAAACTTTATGGTAGGATTGTAATAACACAATATCAGAATGCCTTCAAGCCTATTTTACAAGCTGTGTCATCGACCAGCTGGCGCTTGAGGCCCTTGGTGAACGGATCTGCCAGGTTCTCCTGACTCCGAACATCAATCACTGCAATAACACCCCTCTTGATGAGATCGTGTATTGTCCTGTGCTTCAACCGCACAGTCCTCTTCTTCCCTTTGAAGAGGTCATTTGATGCCACCGCCGCAGTCGTCTGGTTGTCGTAATATATCGGTATCCCCGGTATTTATGCCCCAACCACTGGAAGATCATACATGAGCTCCCGAAGCCATTCTGCTTCCTTCGCTGCGGTATCAAGTGCAAAGAACTCAGATTTCATGGATGACCGCGAGAGCATAGTCTGCTTCTTCGATTTTCACGATATAGAAGCTCCACCCATTGTGAAAATGTATCCACCTGTGGACCTCTCGCTCTCCACTTCTGAGCACCAACTGGCATCACTGAAGCCTTCCACTAATGGCGGATCTCCGCTGTAGTGCAGTGCATATGTCTGAGTCTTCTTGAGATATCTCATAACCCGTTTCACAGCTTTCCAGTGCTCAATGCCTGGGTTGCTCGTAAAATGACTCAGCATTCTCACAGTGAAAGCTATGTCAGGCCTTGTGGCAGTAGTAGCATACATCAACTCCCGATTACGCTTGCATACTCCAGCTGCCTGACGCTTTCCCTTGAATTAGGCTTCAGTTTCATATCACACTTGTACGGCGTATCTCCTAATACTCGTAACGAGCGATCATCTTCTCAACATAATGAGACTGTGACAGCGCTAGTCCAGTGTCTGTCCGGATGATCTTGAGTCCCAAGATAACATTAGCATCTCCCAAGTCCTTCATACTGAACTTCGTCGAGAGGAACTTCTTTGTCTCCGTGACACAGCTTATATCCGTACCTAGGATTAGCATGTCGTCCACGTATAGACAAACGATGACTCCTCTTCCGTCAGCAAACTTCGAATAGACGCACTTGTCTGTTTCACTGACCCTGTAGCCATTTGACCTTATGACTTTGTCAAACTTCTCATGCCACATTTTAGGAGCTTGCTTTAAATCGTACAGAGATTTTATCAACTTGCAGACTTTGTCTTCAAGACCTTTGACGACAAATCCTTCTGGTTGTTGCATGTAGATCTCTTCGGTCAGCTCGCCATTCAGGAATGCCGTTTTCACATCCATCTGATGTATCACCATCTTATGTATCACTGCGAGAGCAATCAACATTCTGATGGTGGTCATCCGGGCTACTGGAGCATACATATCAAAGTAGTCGATCCCCTGCTTCTGAGAAAACCCCTTGGCCACTAACCTGGCCTTGAACTTGTCAATAGTTCCATCTGCTTTCATCTTCTTCTTGAAGATCCATTTGCATCCGATGGGTTTTTCTCCTTCAGGAAGATCAACCAACATCCAAGTGTTATTTGAGGTGATGGAATCAATTTTATTGTCAATCGCCTCCTTCCAGAAAACATCATCTCTGGTCTTTATCGCCTCATCATAGGTAAGCGGATCTGCTTCCATATGATAGATGATGAAGTCATCTCTGAAGTTCTTCGGCCTCCTTGCTCGCTTCAACGACGGCTCGGCGAGTTCTGGTTCAACCGTTGTTTCAACAACAACATCTTCTTGGACTACTTCTTTATTGAAAACTTTAGTTTCTTGCGCACCCTTATTGTTCTCCGGTTTATCCGTAAGAACAATATTCTTATGCCTTGCAAATTCTCTCAATATTAAGAAATCTTTGAGCATCACTCTTCTCGGCATACCCCAAGAAGATCATCTTCGTATTCCTAGTCCCCAGCTTCAGAATCTTCAGATCTGGAAGCTTCACATAAGCTAGAGACCCCCACACACGAATGACATTCAAGTTAGGTCTGACTTTGAACCAGTGTTCATGAGGAGTTACGTCCGAAGTTGCATACGGCACTCTATTTAGAATAAAAGTGGTCGTCAATGCAGCTTCTCCCCATTAGCATTTAGAAAGACCCGTAGTTAGCAGCATTGAGTTCATCATTTCTGTCAATGTTCTGTTCTTCATCTCTGCTATCCTGTTAGATTGAGGAGAATACGGAGCAGTAGTCTCATTGATGATTTCATGTTCTTTACAGAACGATGTGAATTCATGAGAACTATACTCTACATTTTGATCACTTCTGAGTAGTTGTAGATCGGTTTAACGTTCAGCTTTAGTCCTGAAGTCTCTGAACTACTCGAATGCTGCATCCTTCTACTTGAGAAGTCATGCGAACGTGCACTTCGAGAAACACTTCGAACCGGCCTCTGTGGAGAATTGATAAAAGTCACAGATATCTGAGTGTACTAACTCCAGATGATCAGTACTTTAGTTAAATCGTCTGAGAAGCTTCCCAACAGCCTTATATCTGCACAGACCTTAAACTCCTCCACCTTCTTACCCCCACATTCCGAAGATAAGGTTCCGGTAGGACAGCTTGAGTCTGCTTCTGTCATAGAACAACTCTCAGTCCACTCAATGAAGTAACTTTATCGCCATCAGCAGAAGTTCGAACATTCCTTCAGCACCGAACATCTTTTCGAAGCATGTTCCTCACCAAAAAATAACCATCTGGCTAGTACGAATGTCCATCTTTCAAGTCTGTATCAGATAACAGACTTTCTGAGATTAGATCGCCAAAAAATCTCTGGTACGTGCAACACGCATTCCAGTGTCCTTGTCGGTGGTTAATAACCACTGTCTCGATCTTCAAAACTTCTGCTAGATATATGTTCGCCATCGAGACCTTCGTCATAACATGGCTCGTCCTTGGTGAACAGCTCCTTTGAGAGCACACGTGGTCAGATGCACTAATGTCAGACCACTAGTCAGCTACCACGCTAGATAACTCAACCTGTGCAACAATAGCAACCAAGTTAAGTAATCAAAATAACCAAGTTTAGCTATACCTACTATTACCTGCTATTTTGGTTTGAGCTTGGATTTGCATTCACTTATGTAGTGGTCATTCTTGTCACAGTTGAAGCAAGTCACATGGGACTTAAACTTATGTTGCTTGAACGAAGGACCGTTCACTTTTAGATTAGTGGAGTCCTTCTTCTTGTGATGAGAAGCCACCTGCTTCCCCTTGAACTCTCTTGTCTGCACCAAGTTGGCCTTAGCCATTTGGTTGGACAGAGAGTCCATCTTCTGTTGAGATCGCATTTCGTCCTCAACGTGGATCTCTTGTAGAAGATCTTCCAAGCTAATGTCCCGCTTCTTCCGATGCATTCTAGCATAGAAGTTGTTCCAACCAGCAGGAAGTTTCGAGACTATCCCTCCAACGACAAAATTGTCGATGAGGGGCATCTTCTCGTCATCTAACTTCTGGCACAACTTCAGGAATTCCTTCACTTGAGGTAGCATTGTCATCTCGTCTTCGAAGAGCCACTTGTGGTATTTCTCGACGATGAAGATTTTGGATCTGTTCTCATCATCTTCATATAGCTTACCCAAAGAATCCCAGATCTCTTTGGCATTCACCTTCTTGGAATATGACTCTGCCAGAGAGTCTTCCATAGAGTTGAGAATCAGCAGTTTACAGATGCTATTTTTTCTCTTCCATTTGCTCTGCTTGACGAGTGCAGCAGCAATAGCATCGGTAGTTCCTCCTTCTGGAATCGTCGGTTCATCCTCAATCAACACATGGTCTACGTCCACGAGTTGAATACTAAGGGTGACATTCCTCTTCCAGATTTGGAAATGTTCTCCATCGAATTTCTCCAACTTGTTATAGCTGGTATCGATGAGAGAAGCACGAGAGTTCTCCATCTATAAGCATCTTGCTTTGAGATTGGTAATCCCGGGGCTTGATGTCACACCCCAGTTCCAAATAATCAGATTGGGAACACGTGGCATGCCAGCTGTACAATCTAGCATAGCTAAACCCAATTTAATGGACTATGATTCGATTGTAGTACGCTGAAGTATAACTAATAAGTAACATCACAGGCAGGTAAACTAGTCTCATCCATGAAATAATGTAATAGATAACTGAATAGAAAATCATCAGTGCCACAGAATCCAAATGTCAACTATGGCTAGAGGAGAACAATCCACTAAAAGTAAATGAGTACATCTGGAATGAAATGAAGTAGCAAAAGAAATAAACAGAATACTGGAAATGGAACCCACGTCTGAAGATGTAGCTAGCCTCCAGAGGATCAAGGCTGCGTCTCCACCTCAAAGTCGTCGTCAACAAGTCCCTCTACTCCGTAATCAGCCGGGAATAAGTGCTCGTCAAGCTCTGGAAAAGATACCAGGTCCTCAGAGGGACATAACAAATACACAGGAAAAAGACATGCAAGAATATACTGAGCAGTAATGTAAAAGTAACTAATAAGAATGCCACCCAGTATTTCCCTAACCAAACAAGGACAGGAAATACAATGAGACAATAAGGTGTTCTAACCATCTATGTGTAAATGCACTCGAGACATCTCTAATGGCACATGAGAGGGGGAGAAGAAGAAGAAGAAACTGCCACCAAGCGTCCTACGGTTTGAGGAACGAGGGGCTACGAGCATCCAGCGTCCATTGGAAACAGAAATTCTCATACACCACTAGTAGACTCTCCCCACCCAATGTATTCGTACCGTATACGCGGTATGAACATTATGCAAGACGTCATAATTATAGTAAAACTAACCAAACTTCTAACAGACTCAAGATCACATGCTAATGGCCAGTCAACACAGATCATCTGCACTCAACTCACTAATATGTGATACGTGACTGAGACAGTGTCAAGTTATACTAACTCTATATATGGTAGTCAACAAAGGAGACGAGTGCACACGAAAGTAATAACTGGTCTAAAGAAAGTACTGCATAGTAATGTCAAGCAAGGTGTACTTGCCTGTATCCAGCAACTGAGTATCCGGGTCCAAGGTAGAGTCCGAGTCCCGCGAAGCAAATAATCCTATATAAGCATTAACTCTAATTAATTACTAATTAACCAAATTAACAATACATTTAGTTGCTAATTAATCAATAATTAATATCAAACCATTATTACTAGCTAATCAGTACCAATAATTATGAATAATAATATACAATAATAAGTATGAAATACTTATCATTATAATTTCTATATTCTGAAATTATTAATACAAATAATATATTTAATAATTAATTAATTACTTATAAATAATTAATTAATCAATTAATAAACACATGCATTCACAAATTCCTATTAATACCAACAAAATTTGTAAAAATCCATAAAAATCATTTTTATTCTAATAAGCTAAATAATGACAGAAATAATAGATATATATTATTTGTAAAGAAACCATAAATAGGATTTTCTTTATTTAATATATAAATCTATCTAATAACTAGATTAGTGCTAATAATTATAAATACTAGTTAATAAATAGTAAAAAGATCTAAATTGGGTTATAAAATACTTTTACAGGAAAAATCTACTGTAAATAATATTTTTAATATTATTTACCTAATTATAAGTAATTAAAAACATTTAACTACTCAATATATAAAATTACTATTTTAGCTATTGAAATTAGAATTAAATATTAAAAATTTACTAATAAATTGTGAAAATTCATAATTCACAGAAAATAACATTTTTCCAACAGTGAATATACATTTATGAACATTACCATAATAATTTATATTTAATAAAAATTAAAACTTAGTAGTGAACCAATTATATATACAATATAATTTAACACTGATTAAATATAAATAAATAACTAATATAATTATTTTATTCTGAAAATTTTACAGTAAATAGATATAAATATTATTTACAAGTCTTGTATAGAGACCATTAATTAATTCTTAGTGAATTAATTAATAAAAATCCGAAACAGTGAAATTAAACTGTCATTTAGATACAATAATTCCCAGTTTAAAATATAACTAAAATATCTAAACTATTTATTAAATCCTGAAAATTTAACAGTACTTAGATTACATAATTACCTACAAATTATGTATAGATCATAACAAGTATTTCCTAATGAATTAAATTCTAAAAATCAAAAACAGAATATATAATACTGTGGAATTTACACAAAAAACTGCATTAATGCCACCAGTTAAATGCTTAATAATTACGAATAAATTATATAAAAATCTGACATAATTAATATAGAATCTACACTAATGACTCTAATCATTAGGCTAATAATTTAGATCGTAATTAGCATCAATTAATCATTAATTAAATCATTACACAGCCATATAATTATACAAATAATTCAACAATGAATAACCTAATTGTTGCAAACAAAACACACGTGCCAGAGGGCACGTGGGCGGTCGGGGCAGTACCTCGCCGAGGCAGGGCTCGACGGCGAACCCTCCGATCGCGGTGGCGCCGGTGGTAGAGGTCTGTGGTGGCCGCCCGGTTCACTGCAGCCGCGACCGTCGCCCGATCCGCAGGCTCGAGCTCCGCCGAGGGGGGGGGTCATCGAGATCAGTAGGCCGCCGGGGGTGACTAGGGGTCGGCCGGGGCTAGGCTCCTTCGGTGGTGGTGGCGGCTAGGAGGAGATAAATCTAGGATTAGGGTTTGGTTTTGGCCTACACAAAAGAATAACTATATATATATATATAGGTTGATGGTGATCCTATATAGAAGGAACCCTAATCGGTTATGGGCCGACCCGACCCACTGGCTGGTAGGCCAGGGTCCAGGGTAGGGTTAGGATTAGACGCTAGGGTTAGGGTTCAAGTTGGTTAAGGTTCGGGTAAGGTTCTGTAGGTTAAAGATGGTGGTGATGGTTTGTTCTACTCCAAACTCAACTCACACAAACTAAATATATATAATATATATATATAATAGATATAGATAATAAATACCAATATAATTAGTATAAATGAAGTTTAAGGTTAAGGGTTAATCTAGATTAGGGTTTGAGATTAGGGTTTGGGTTTAAGGTTTAGGTCCAACCCAGGGCAACACACATACACAATATATATATAGTCACACATATATAGATATATATAATTCCTATATATATATATAATTATAGAAAATACATTAAATCATGTAATATTAATTAATAAATAAAATTTTGAAAATTGAGGGGTTTTACATTCTCCCTAACTTATTAAAATTTCGTCCTCGAAATTAAAACAAGCTGGAATAAAAGAATCGCACAATCATAATTCTAATTCTAGGCAATTTACAACTAAGTTAAGCAAAATCTAGAGAGTAATTATTAACAGAATTTAGTCATACCAGACGCCTCACGTAGGTATGGAAAACGCTCCAGAATAGAATCTTCCCGCTCCCAAGTCGATTCGCCCGGAGAATGGTGTTTCCACGCAACTCGGACTAGTCAAATGGTCTTCCCCTTCAACACTTTCTCTCTGCGGTCTAGGATCTCCACAGGCTGCTCCTCGTAGGACAAAGTCGGTCCCATGGTGATCTCTGAATGATCAAGTACGTGGTTGGGGTCTGCCACATACTTCCTCAACTGGGAGACATGAAATACGTCATGGATGCCTTCCAATGACTGCGGGAGTGCCAATCTGTATGCAACCTCGCCAACTTTCTCCAACACATCGAACGGTCCGATGTACCATGGGCTAAGCTTCTCTGACTCCAAATCTGATTGTACCTCTAGTCGGGGAGATTCTCAAGAACACATGATCTCCTTCCTTGAACTCAAGAGGTCGCCTATGAGTGTCTGCCCACTGTTTCTGCCGGTCCTGTGCTGTTCGTAGATGTCCCTGAATCTTCTTGACTGTATCTACTGTACGAGTCACCAACTCTGGTCCCAATATCTGTCTCTCGCCTACATCACCCCAACATGTTGGCGATCGACACTTTCTTCCGTACAATGCTTCAAAAGGGGCCATCTGGATACTTGCCTGGTAGCTATTGTTGTAAGAAAATTCTACCAAGTGCAAGTGATCCTCCCAGGATCCTCCAAAATCCAACATGCAAGCTCTCAACATATCCTCCAACGTCTGAATGGTACGCTCTGACTGCCCGTCTGTCTGAGGGTGATAAGCTGTGCTGAACTTCAGTCTTGTGCCCAGACTTTCCTGTATGCTCTTCCAGAAGTGCGATGTGAATCTCGTATCTCGATCGGAGACTATACTGACTGGTACTCCATGTAATCGCACTATCTCCTTTATATATAAGTCTGCCAAAGACTGGTACTTCAGATGCAAAAACTGGTTGTATAAGGCATTCTTCACAGTAGTAGGGAAATACTTCTTATCAAAGAACTCCAGAAACTGCTCCCACGACTGACGAGTACCCAACTGACGCTCCATAGAATCCCACCAGTGATGGGCATTCCCCTCCAGCTGAGTTCTTACGCCAGTCATCCATAAATCTTCTGGCAACTGAGATGCCTGCAATTTCTTCTTGGTGCTGGTGATCCAATTAGTGGTCTCCTCCGGACTCTCATTTCCCTTATAAGGTTTGGGGTCCATCTGCACGTAGTCCTTCACTGAACCTACCCGTGCTGGTCTCACGGGAGCTAGTGTCGGAGCTGGTGCAGGTGCTGGTGCTGTCATCCTCTCCATAGCTGCCAGGAATCCCTGTCTCATCTCAGCAGCTTCCCGTCTTTGTTCAGCAGCTACCTGCCTCTGCTCAGCTGCTTCTTGCCTCTGCTCCGCTGCTTGCTGTCTCTGTTCTTGCATCATCATGTGCATGAACTGAAACATCTGTGCCTGACTGTCTTGTGGCACAGCCGGGGGCACTCCATATGGTATCTGAGGGTACTGCGAGGGAGGAGGTGGTACCCCAGTCGGTTGTGCACCAACTGGCTGAGACGTCTGCCCTGGTAGCATAGGGTGAGTTGGAACTACCCTTGCGGACTGCTCATCCGTACCAGATGACTGGTTGTCTCCACCGGCAGCGGTACGTCCACTCCTCAAATATATGATTCTGCAGAGATAAGATAGAAGGAATTGAGAATAGGACGGAAACAAACGAGATGCAAAAGAATTTGTTCAAGGATAATCAAGAATGATATAGTCAAGTATGGATGAGACCCTATATTCTAAACCTAATTTGCAGGCTTGTTTGGTACAGTAACGTAACCAAACAAATTTTATGACCTGCATGGGCCACCACTAAAAACATGTCACACCCCAGTTCCAAATAATCAGATTGGGAACACGTGGCATGCCAGCTGTACAATCTAGCATAGCTAAACCCAATTTAATGGACTATGATTCGATTGTAGTACGCTGAAGTATAACTAATAAGTAACATCACAGGCAGGTAAACTAGTCTCATCCATGAAATAATGTAATAAATAACTGAATAGAAAATCATCAGTGCCACAGAATCCAAATGTCAACTATGGCTAGAGGAGAACAATCCACTAAAAGTAAATGAGTACATCTGGAATGAAATGAAGTAGCAAAAGAAATAAACAGAATATTGGAAATGGAACCCACGTCTGAAGATGTAGCTAGCCTCCAGAGGATCAAGGCTGCGGCTCCTCCTCAAAGTCGTCGTCAACAAGTCCCTC
The DNA here is from genome assembly GCA_029216955.1 of Iris pallida. NCBI lineage: Eukaryota > Viridiplantae > Streptophyta > Magnoliopsida > Asparagales > Iridaceae > Iris > Iris pallida. Next base: position 65,498 of record JANAVB010030928.1, read on the forward strand.
TACTCCGTAATCAGCCGGGAATAAGTGCTCGTCAAGCTCTAGAAAAGATACCAGGTCCTCAGAGGGACATAACAAATACACAGGAAAAAGATATACAAGAATATACTGAGCAGTAATGTAAAAGTAACTAATAAGAATGCCACCCAGTATTTTTCTAACCAAACAAGGACAGGAAATACAAGGAGACAATAAGGTGTTCTAACCATCTATGTGTAAATGCACTCAAGACATCTCTAGTGGCACATGAGAGGGGGAGAAGAAGAAGAAACTGCCACCAAGCGTCCTACGGTTTGAGGAACGAGGGGCTACGAGCATCCAGCGTCCATTGGAAACAGAAATTCTTATACACCACTAGTAGACTCTCCCCACCCAATGTATTCGTACCGTATACGCGGTATGAACATTATGCAAGACGTCATAATTATAGTAAAACTAACCAAACTTCTAACAGACTCAAGATCACATGCTAATGGCCAGTCAACACAGATCCTCTGCACTCAACTCACTAATATGTGATACGTGACTGAGACAGTGTCAAGTTATACTAACTCTATATATGGTAGTCAACAAAGGAGACGAGTGCACACGAAAGTAATAACTGGTCTAAAGAAAGTACTGCATAGTAATGTCAAGCAAGGTGTACTTGCCTGTGTCCAGCAACTGAGTATCCGGGTCCAAGGTAGAGTCCGAGTCCCGCGAAGCAAATAATCCTATATAAGCATTAACTCTAATTAATTACTAATTAACCAAATTAACAATACATTTAGTTGCTAATTAATCAATAATTAATATCAAACCATTATTACTAGCTAATTAGTACCAATAATTATGAATAATAATATACAATAATAAGTATGAAGTACTTATCATTATAATTTCTATATTCTGAAATTATTAATACAAATAATATATTTAATAATTAATTAATTACTTATAAATAATTAATTAATCAATTAATAAACACATGCATTCACAAATTCCTATTAATACCAACAAAATTTGTAAAAATTCATAAAAATTATTTTTATTCTAATAAGCTAAATAATGACAGAATAATAGATATATATTATTTGTAAAGAAACCATAAATAGGATTTTCTTTATTTAATATATAAATCTATCTAATAACTAGATTAGTGCTAATAATTATAAATACTAGTTAATAAATAGTAAAAAGATCTAAATTGGGTTATAAAATACTTTTAAAAGAAAAATCTACTGTAAATAATATTTTTAATATTATTTACCTAATTATAAGTAATTAAAAACATTTAACTACTCAATATATAAAATTACTATTTTAGCTATTGAAATTAGAATTAAATATTAAAAATTTAGTAATAAATTGTGAAAATTTATAATTCACAGAAAATAACATTTTTCCAACAGTGACTATACATTTATGAACATTACCATAATAATTTATATTTAATAAAAATTAAAACTTAGTAGTGAACCAATTATATATACAATATAATTTAACACTGATTAAATATAAATAAATAACTAATATAATTATTTTATTCTGAAAATTTTACAGTAAATAGATATAAATATTATTTACAAGTCTTGTATAGAGACTATTAATTAATTCTTAGTTAATTAATTAATAAAAATCCGAAACAGTGAAATTAAACTGTCATTTAGATACAATAATTTCCAGTTTAAAATATAACTAAAATATCTAAACTATTTATTAAATCCTGAAAATTTAACAGTACTTAGATTACATAATTACCTACAAATTATGTATATATCATAACAAGTAATTCCTAATGAATTAAATTCTAAAAATCAAAAACAGAATATATAATACTGTGGAATTTACACAAAAAACTGCATTAATGCCACCAGTTAAATGCTTAATAATTACGAATAAATTATATAAAAATCTGACATAATTAATATAGAATCTACACTAATGACTCTAATCATTAGGCTAATAATTTAGATCGTAATTAGCATCAATTAATTATTAATTAAATCATTACACAGCCATATAATTACACAAATAATTCAACAATGAATAACCTAATTGTTGCAAACAAAACACACGTGCCAGAGGGCACGTGGGCGGTCGGGGCAGTACCTCGCCGAGGCAGGGCTCGACGGCGAACCCTCCGGTCGCGATGGCGCCGGTGGTAGAGGTCGGTGGTGGCCGCCCGGTTCACTGCAGCCGCGGCCGTCGCCCGATCCGCAGGCTCGAGCTCCGCCGAGGGGGGGGGGGGGTCGTCGAGATCAGTAGGCCGCCGGGGGTGACTAGGGGTCGGCCGGGGCTAGGCTCCTTCGGTGGTGGTGGCGGCTAGGAGGAGATAAATCTAGGATTAGGGTTTGGTTTTGGCCTACACAAAAGAATAACTATATATATATATAGGTTGATGGTGATCCTATATAGAAGGAACCCTAATCGGTTATGGGCCGACCCGACCCACTGGCTGGTGGGCCAGGGTCCAGGGTAGGGTTAGGATTAGACGCTTGGGTTAGGGTTCAAGTTGGTTAAGGTTCGGGTAGGGTTCAGTAGGTTAAAGATGGTGGTGATGGTTTGTTCTACTCCAAACTCAACTCACACAAACTAAATATATATAATATATATATATATAATAGATATAGATAATAAATACCAATATAATTAGTATAAATGAAGTTTAAGGTTAAGGGTTAATCTAGATTAGGGTTTGAGATTAGGGTTTGGGTTTAAGGTTTAGGTCCAACCCAGGACAACACACATACAAAATATATATATAGTCACACATATATAGATATATATATAATTCCTATATATATATATATAATTATAGAAAATACATTAAATCATGTAATATTAATTAATAAATAAAATTTTGAAAATTGAGGGGTTTTACACTTGATCAAAGATGGTAGACTCGATGTCGAGATCAGAGGTTCAACAAACGTTCACCTTCTGATTATTCTCGAAATCCATGATGAACACTATAATATAAATCTGATTACAAAAGCAACAATAATCAGAAAGTAAATCTCACGTTCTTCCTCGCAATCGCAGTTGCTGACGGACAGAACTGAGTTCAGAAAATAAATCTCACGTTCTTCCTTGCAATCGCAGTTGCAGACGGACAGAACTGAGTTACAACTCAGATGAAGGAGAAGAAAGAAGAAAGAAGAAGATGAAAGATTCTTGCTGGGGTGATTAAGATCACCGTTGCTCAAAGCAAGATTCGTCCCACCACGATCTGCTTCCAGGAACCAGCAAGTTCACGAAGAACTTGTGGAACGCTCGTAAGTCAAAATTTGAGACTTGAACGGGCTTCCTGGACTTTACAGACTCCCTTAACTCTCTTCTTGGTGCCTCTTTCAAAGGAGGCCAAGGGGCTCTATTTATAGAGTGGAGTTGAGACTTCACCTCTTCTTCTATCCGATGTGGGACTAAAATACCAACACTCAAAAATAGAGTTTGATATTTTAGATCATCCCACAATCAACATAGAAGTGTGCCAGTCCACGCCTACCCCCCGAACACTCCCGTGCATGCACGAGATATCCTGGAGTCCGTGTCCGAGTCTGAGTCCGCACAACAAAAATCAACTTGCATCCTTATTGGAATTAATTCTTTTTTCTTCTAGAAAAGTACTCCCACATGACACAAACTTGTGCCCCACTACACCTCATGTGCACACCTCAACACAAGCAATGCATTATATTGAGATACTCACCATTTGGTGTAGCCGATGTGGGACTATCTTTCTAGTCCAAAGGCAAAAACACCAACATACCCCGGGCCACAGACCCGATTCGCCCTAGATAGTAACAAGGATTGTATTGAAGTAGTAGCACAGGTGATTCAAAAACCTTCCAGAGGGCTAACTACCCACCGATGAAGGGGAGTCATCTAACCACATAGTCCAAGATGGCGTATAATCAGTGACCTCATATAAATAAGTGTCATAGCTAACAATGTCTTATGCAGGCAGAGTAAGTTATTATTCATTTAAAAGGAAGGGCATCGACCATGGATAAGAATTCACCGATTGGTGAAAAGTCATGATATTGCTTTATGTTTCTATCATACGAATTGCAAATGGACCATAAGATAACAAGATCATAATTAATAGTGTTGTTCTCACATAAATTACAGTATTGATTTTAGGTGAGATTGGTACGGTCGCTCATCAGTACATGACAATGTATTGAACCACGTCTCCATCTGTGGTTGGAGACCGAAGATGCTAAAGGCTCATGTCCGACTCTTTATAAGCATTGCACTCTCAGCTTGAAGGTTCCAAGTGGAGAATAAGACGACACTGAAGGTGTTTTGAGTTTTATTTTAATAAGGGATATGATGTATGGAATAGTTGTATCTCATTTCAATATTTTTGCAAGTTGTAAGTCAAGTTTGACATTTCTACTCGGTTGTTTGAGAGCCTTATATTTTCTGCTGCAAGTTATCAATAAAGGAATACTTTCATTTCATTATGTGTATTCAATTTCTCTCTGTTCTGCTGTAAATTCTCTGAAAAATATATGTTTTACAAAATTAGCACGAGCACTCCTTGTACAAACACAAATCAGGCTTGTACAGCATCACGCCCAGTGGCTATCCAATCGGCGGAATCAGGACGTGACAATTGAGGTGGTGGATTGTTTTGCTATAGGGCAAGGATCAAGACACCATAGAAACATTTATATTTTTGTCACATTACTTTGGGATTTACCTTAGGAGCTAAGCCCTAGCAACTCGGGTGAAGGGCGCAAAGTGGCACACGCACGAACACATCAGACGTGAGATGTCACTTTTGTGCTAAGTTGCATTGTGAGATGTGCACAGAGCTATGTTTCCACGCGAAAAACGTTGTTCGTTGCTCCAAAGCATCGAGTGCGAGATGATGCTTTTGCACGACGTTGAATCGTGAGCTGCTCGCTGAGCTACATTTCCACGCGGAAATGATTTTTTGTTGCTTGTGGAGCGTAACTGCTATTTAGTGCAGGTCACTGCTGGGGTGTTGTTCTCCGAATTTATTGCCCATGATGAATAGTGGGTTGCTAAGGGGGTTGGCTCACCTATATAATCACAAGTTCTTCTCCTTTGCAAAAAGAGAACACGTGACTATATGCTACGAGAGGAGAGGTAGCAGCAGTCATTCGAAGCAACAAAGTGATGTCCGTGCATGTTAAGGAGAGTCCAAGTTTTGTATGTACCGATTGTACAAGAGTGACAAAGGAAGCGTTCTAGATGTTCGCGCTTTTGATCTTGCTGATTCTTGGGAACAGATTGACAAAATAAGGTCAAATCTTGCTTTGAGCAACGTGATCGTCATCATCCAGTGAGCATTCTACTTCCAAATCTTTCATATTTTATTTGTAATTGTAAGAAGAAATGTAATAACTTTTGTGTTGCAATTTTATGTGTTTTACATTTCTCAAATTGTAATATTCACTTCCGTTGTTATAAAGATCGTTGTAACAAGTTGTATTTTGGATTTTCTATGTACTTTGTACAATAATTTTAACTGCCGGAATAACATAATTAGATTAGATGGTACAATTAGAAAGGAGAGATGTGGAAAGGTAAATGACCTATTTCATCGCTGTTATGCTTGTATCTTTGGTAAACCTGTCAATGGATAGTCGAAAATTCGAATCCGATCCGATTTCGTATCCGAACTTTCGGATATTTTTCGAAATTTCGGATATCGTATTCGGATATCCGAATATTTTTCGGATATTATCCATTTTCGGATACGAATTCGGATATTAAGGTATTCGAATCCGTTAATATTCGATCCGACTTTAAATTGCAAATTTCGGATATCGAATTCGGATATCGGATTCGGATATCCAAAATTTTATATATATTATAGTATAATGTATATGTAATATATATTAATTAATAGAGAAGATTAAAGTATTTTATCCTCAACTGACTTTTACATAAATTAATTACAATATAATTTATATATAATAGTAATATATATTAATTACAATTTACAACAGAAGAAGAAACGACTCAAATATGTAGAGAAATTGAATTTGGTTTTCGGATATTCGGATAATAACTAAATTTTTAATATTTCGGATTTCGGATATTCGGATATAACTAAATTTTTAATATTTCGGATTTCGGATATTCGAATACTAGCATTCGAATTTTTTAGATAATCGGATCGGATATTATCCGATATCCGTTAAACTAGACGATACGAATTCAGAGTGTCAAAAGAGAGATCCGTTCGGATATCGGATCGGATTCGGATATTACAAAAAAAATTCGGATACGGATACGAATATTGTCCTGTCCGTACCGATAAGCATCCGTTGACACCCCTAATCTTTGGGTTTATAATGTAGTTGGGACTTCAAGTTTCTCTAAAGAAAATAACAAAAAATAAAAAGAAAGGAAGAGGAGGTATATTTCCTGCAGAACTTTTGCTTCACACCTTCCTTGCCAGTAACAAATATTTAAACCGGACTGCTGAAGCCGGCTAATCAACTTATTTTCAGAATAACACAAAGAGAAGCAAAAGTATTATGTGCCACCACCAACTAGCACGAACCAAAAACCACCATGTAGGAATTGGCAATGTTGCTTCTACGTAAATTTGCAAAAGAGAATGTCACTCAAAGATGGACCAACATAAATATGAATGCACTCGACATAATTTACCACAGGAGGTTTAATAGGTTTCAGCAGTTACTAATTACAACATACATAATTCCTTCACAAAATAGAACACAATATCAACTAAATTGCATTCCATCTAAAAGCCTCGACTCAGCAAAATACAACACCCAGTAGCGATATCCACTCTTGAGCTTGCACCAAAATATTAAAGCCATGGGAGAGTAGAAATCACAGCTGTCATAACTACCAACCCCCCTCGTCTTCTCCGATTGAACTAAATCTATTAGATGACCGTCCTCTTCCATGGTCACCAGCCATAGAAGACGGTCGCCGGTTTCTACTATTATCATCAGAAAGTAGTACGCCATATCTTGTATCAGAACTTGAATTCCGGACAATTTGAGATGATCCTGGACTACGATGACTGCTCCCACTCGACGTCGATGAATTGGTGTTTGTTGTACTCCAAACAGCATGATACGGTTTGGAAGCACTATATTGCCTCCCGCTATTATTTCCAGTCTGAAAACCTCTGTTGAAAGCGTTAGTCTGAATGCATCCACTAGCACCGGAATACCCGTGTCCCCTTCCAGTTCTACTATTACCATATACTGGTTGATGTGATCCGAAACCCCTTCCCATTTGATGAGATCCTCTGGCAAAATTGCTCGTTGAAGATGAATGGGCGTTTGTTGAAGCACTATATTGCCTTCCGCCATTATTTCCAGTCAGGAAGCCTCTGTTGAAAGCATTAGTCTGAACGCATCCACTTGCACCAGAAAGGCCAGTATTAGTATATACTGGTTGATGTGATCCACTACCCCTTCCCATTTGACGAGACCCTCCGGCAAAATTGTTCATGCGAGGGCCGCTTTGTGCTGCATCAAAAGAAACATTTCCAGTACTAACAGAGTACCCAGGGAGCGGTTTTCCTCTACCCCTCCATCCAGTACCAGCATCTGATGCCAGTGAAGAATTCAAGTATTCTCCTACTCTTTCTGCATTTCTCTGTGGACTGCAAAAATTTTATTATGCTAGTCAGAAGATTGTTTATAAGCATATTTTAAAATATATATATATATACTAGCTAAGAAATAGGCTTACTTTATAATTTTAGCTTGCCGTGAGCCATCATATTCATGCCACAATACTCTCTCGGTAATATCAGCTTCAGTTATTGTCTGCAAATTTTGGACAATTTGGAGGGAGGGAAAAGCAATTTTGAAATTAGGATGAATAAAACAATGAAAGGCTATTGGTTTTAACAGTGACAATGAAATTAAAAAGATACCACAATCTGTGGTGTGTAATTAAGAAATTCAGAAGTAATAGATACAGTATATTTCACAGAAAGTACAGTGTGACGAGATCCAAAATTTTACCGCAGCCAGTTCATGTGATATGATCAAAAAAAAAAAGGTTCATGATGATCCCATAAAACATGGACTGACTTGTAAAGAATACAAAAGAAAAGCACCTTTTCCGGCTTTGGAACAAGCAACTCTGGAATGTGGTCATGAAATTCAGGGTTCCTATATGTTGCCGACCTGCAAAGAATGGCAGAATCCTTTTAAGATGCGATGATGAGAAAAACTGAGAGCCAACAGAATAACTTACAGTGAATGGTCCTGGTTGATGTTCGCAATCCCTCCAACAGGGCAAGTGAAATATCTGTAGTTCGATTCGTCCTCATTTTTAGTTAAAAATCCACTTAACCCACAACTACATTAGAAAATTACAAATGCCATGTTAAGAAAAAGACTTGCTCACTTAAGAGAGATTACGAGTTCAACAATTACACAATAAACGCATCTATTTTCTCTTCAATAAACTGCACAGTAACAAACTAGTAGGATAGGTAAACATTCTGACATTTGCTCTGGAATTCAGTCTAACATGAAATGATTAATGTAATTTAGGCAGTAGAGAAGTCCCAACAATGCAACGTAACTAAAACAAGCTGCAAAAAGCAAAAAGCAACTTATTTCGAAGCCTGAAAATTACTTGACAAGAATCTGTTTGTATAATTTTAAGATTTACCTGTACCTATAGGTAAGTGACTTAAGAATCCTCCCATACTTAAAAAATGATGTTTAACAAAACACTGAAAAGGAAATAGAGCAAACCATCAAACCGAAGACAGGATAAACTATATACCGGTTGATACCAATGTTTGCCATAGTTGTTTTGGTACCATCTTTTCCTATTTCCAGAAGAGAGGAGATTTCTGAGCTCAAAATATGTGAATCCCTCACATAAATCTTGTCAAACTTGAAGGTGTTCCTATCCTTCTCATCCACCTTGAAGTAAAGAAAATAACATCAATTACTCCATACCCATTCATCACCCAGTGAATGAAAAAACTAATGAACACAAATATAAATTACTAGTAGAAAGAGGCACAAAATGAAAACCATCACACCATAAGCTTTCTCTCACACTCTTTCGTGGCAGCTAAAAGTGGCTCTTCCTCAACAAATGGAAGCTTAGGCACACCCTGACAAGATATGACTTGAAGATCAATAAGTAGCTTATAACATCAAACAACATTGAACTCTCTAGAAAAATAAAACAAGGTGACACGACCTGCCATGTGAAATGTTTCCCATCTGTATCCACCACAAAATCTATCATGAAAAATAATTCACATGTCAGTAGCATATTGAAAGACATGACATATTCAACATGAAAAATCACCTTCAGGGTAGAAACCAATGATAGGTGAATCCTCACTGTCCATCAAATTTCTATAAATCTCTGGAAGTGCACTCGAACTGTACAAGGAAAAATACCAATAATGAATATAAAATGAGAAGTTTTTCTTTTGGACCGGTAAAAAAGAGTATAAAGGATACCAATGCTTGGCTAATTGGGCTTTGGTTTGTCAATATAAAAGGGATACTGGGAGTAATTAATTTAAGAAATCAAAATCTGGCATTGCTAGGGAATGGATCCGGTATCTCTTAAAATTGCCAAATTATTTGGGTTAAATGGATTCTATCTAGTTATCATAGAAGTAATCAGTTATTTTTTATTAAAAGATAAAATACATCATCAAGCTCCTTTATGGAAAGATGCTTGGAAAACTGTCCCAGCAATGATAATTGGAATAGAAAAAAAAATTGTGGACATGTGAAGTTGGTTAAATTTGGGGAGGATATATGGATTGATAATTCGAGTATCAGGTCATTGTTTCCTAATCTACTTCAAATAGCTAGAACTCCTGGCGATGTTGCTTATCATCAGTATTATACAAGTAATAACCATAAAGTGTGGAGACTTTAGACTTGCAGACAAGATAGTATGAGGACCGATTATGTTGTTGATTATCATAACTTAGTTTATTAAATAATTGAGTAATGCTAGAATTACAAATGGGGTTGTAATCCTTTACAACCGCCACGTGGCAGTTGCCAATTGGTCGCCTCTTCCCATGTGGGGGTAGAGGGAGAGGGGGACCAATTGACAACCGCCATGTGGCGGTTGTCAAAGTTTACAACCACATTTGGTTGTAAACTTAGCATTTCTTGTAAAAAAAAAAAAAAAATTCAAATAATGATGATGTTAAATGTAGATGGTCTCTAACAAGTCAATATAGACAACTTTTTATACTTCCTAGAATTTCAGTGAGTTGCACGTTCTTTGGGGAAATATCTGTAGAAGCTAAAAATTCCTATAAAAGTTAAAATTTTACTGTGGTTGGTTTATTATAATAAGTTAAATACCAATGATAATTTAGGTCAAAAATAATACTGGTAAATCAGAGTTTTATGTGTGAGCAAATGAATGAGTTAAACACTTGTTTATAGATTGCACTTTGTCAGTTGAAGTTTGGGAATATTTCAGAAGTATTGGTGGAACAATTGGAGAAGCCTGATTCAGTGAAGTACTGGTTGTCTACTTGGCTAGATTCTAAAATTCCATGTGCAATTAGAACTGAATGGGTTTTATCCCATTACAACAGCTCTAATTCGGTCTCTTTGGCTGGAAAAGAATTGCAGGTAATTTGAGAGTAAGTGTAAAACTGTGGAAGTTCCATTATATTAAATAATTAATCATTTCCATGTGAGCCGGCAATTTATCAACAACAGAAGATGATTAAATAACCTGCAAAAGGGACTCCGGTGTAAAGCAATGAGTCTTCAGGTTCAAGGGTGGCTGGCAATGTAGGAGTTGATCAACATGTTTCTTGAGTACAAGACCACAGGACACAGACAAGAGGCAGTTAAAGTAGGATGTTGATCTTTTATTCATGGTTAGTAGAAGTTCTTCGTTAAAGTTGTCGTTACAGACTTTTGTTTTGGTAGAATGGTCGAACAATTGGTATTAAAACTGGATGTATAGACAGTTGATGTTGAATAAAAAATAAAATGGTCCCATATTTTAGCCTAGTAAGATAGGTTAAATATCTATGCAATTATCTAAAAAAAACGAATAATAAAATGCAAAGTGCAAACTCTTTTAAGATGGATTTACCTTCTAGAGGGTAAAACAGCCATTAGCTGATCAAACGGCTTAAATGGATCGCCAACTTTGAATTGAACATGGGAACAAGAAATCCCCTTAAAATCAGAAGCAAAAGGCGGATAGTAGTATGGATAATACCTGTTGTAAAGTAAATAAAAATAAATTCCTAATGTATAAATAAATTTATATCAATATTCTCTTACCACGACCACGAGCAAACTCCAACAAAGTAATAGTTGAGCACCCAACAGAGGCCTTCGACAAACCTTTCAACCTTACATTTTTTAAGGAAGAAATTAGTAAAAAATAAGACAAATAGTGGAAGTCCAAGAAAAACTGAAACCCACCAGTGTTTTCCGCCTGGTCTCAATTTCACTAGAGTTACAAGCAGAGAATTTTTCCCTGTAATATCTAGCTTTCCATCCTGGATAACCCAGTCTAACCTGTAACAATCTTCCAAATTATTCCACAAATAAAATAATAAAAGAAACTAGGAAAAATGTAGATTTCAATCATTAACTATTCATTGAAAGATTATCACGAACCTTATCATTATCAAAAATCCCATTCTTGAAAAGGTCAGAACTGTGACGAAGAAAATCCTTCAGTTTTCTCCTCAATTCCTTCGTATTTTCAAGAACCTACATGCGGTTTAGTTAATATGTTTAGAACTGAGCAGCTGCTGTATCATAGTTTTAGGAGAACATATAATTAATAACAAAAGATATAGTTACGACCAATACATTGTAAAAGTGAAAAAAAATGAGCCTCAAGAAATAATTGGCATACATCAGATTCACCACATCTTGCAGCTTTTGAGATTTGATCTGACTCTGAAATTTTACATTTTTGAGACAACGATCCTAATATGTCTGACATATTAGAGTTACCTGTGGTCCCATTTGAGTCATCCTGTGGTAGAATATTGTAATCTGTAAGTAATGTGCATAATTAATAAAGACATTTTTGTACTTGTCACACAAAACTTACAAGACTGTCCATGTCATTCTTGCTCCTCTCTTCTAGTTTCTCCCGATATAATCTCTCCATTCTTTTCTGCCAAACGCAATAGAAAACATAAGGGAAGAACATCTGAATTTTTTTCTATGTTACAGCTTGTTAAAACAGAACTGTTGTTTGATTCCACTTAATTTATTTTTCTGCATATGATGCTGGAAACAAGATATAACTGCACTACATGAAATCATACCTGTTGTATTTTATATCTTTTCTCAAAAATCTTGTCTTCATAGGACCCAACTTCAAGTATAAATCTTTCTAGCCGCTTTACTTCGATATATGTTGCAGGGTTTTTTCCTTTCATCTAGCAACCATCAACAAATATCTGTGAATACACCACCGGCACCACCATTTTAGTAAAGCATATCATACAACAATTTGAATTACCCTTCTAGTATCGACGAGGTAGCCGCCCATCTTTGTAAAGATTTGTTTGTATACATATATAAGTAAATCTATCGCACCCTGTAGTTAATTGTTGGAAAGCAAGAGAGATTATATTCCATAAACTTAAGGTATTGAAAGTACAGTTAAGTCTATCTTCCAAGCGAATTACAGGACATAATGTGAACATGTAAAATAACATTGGGCATGCAGAACATTTAGACCTCATTTATCTCGAGAGAAGGCAGGCGTGGAAGAAAGTCATTGCCGCTTAAGAAACAAATAAATATGAAGTCATCAACAATTCTCTCAAAGTCAATCTTACAAGGTGGATCTACTATGTCCGTATCTAGCTCCAGATACTCTCTTAACGTCAAAATATTGAGAAACTGCAGTTAAAAACATTTATTATAAATTTGAGTATGGAAATCACATAACTAACATACAGGACCAACAGCACACCTGGTAAGGCTTCTTAGGTGCTACTTTTCCTTTGTTGGCAAGATTAACAAACCATTGTCTTGATTTGACGATGCTATATTCTTTTCTGGAAAGATTTGTTTCCAAGGATGCCACGACATTTTCATGTGGAACACACTTCAAAACATCCTGTTCAGACATTCAATTTATCAGTGGTAAAAATACACGAGTACGCAAACGTAAGTCATGTTCTTTCTGACACCAATTTACTAGATAAATCATATAGAACAATACAGAGTATACCATTTGTTTTGTCTTCACCTCACTGATTCTCTTTCGTTTAGTACGATAATAAGAAACTTCAAAGTAACATATTCATTGATCTGAAATTAAAATTTTAACTGTCCAACAGCACATGAAAATTAATAAAATATTGGCAAAGAAATACATGTAACTGTTTGTCTGCATGTGTACGCATGACATAAGCTTAAGCGAATGTTAATGTAATATGTATGCGCTAAGAACAATAGGAGATAAACTCATCACAAGTGGTCCTATATTCTTGTATCTAGGTAGACGAATACATTCTTAAATTTTGAATAGGCAATTCAGGTTGACTGACAACTTCAAAATGGCAAGATCCTAAGGAAGAACCTTCAAATGCTGGATATCAACCAATTTATTTACTATACTTGAAGAACTGACCTCCCGCAAAATGGCAAAGTTGATTTCATGTGTTGCAAGTGCAAGAATAATCAAATCCGCATCCTATAAATAAGAGAGAGATATAGTCAAAATACGATCATATATAATAATGGTAAGTTTTTAGTATCCAAATCCGACAATATCCTACCAAACCATATAAGCAATGACGGGTGTAAGGATCATATCCTGGTGTACTACGCTGAAGGCGAATAAAGCTCATAATCTTGTGTTCCCCCTCCCCAGGAACATTAGCATCAGAAAGTATGACCTACAAAATAAAGTCTCCTTCAAGGAAAAAAACATCACACAATATATAACTAGCTAGAAATGCAAGAATGACTAGGTATTACAAGAGGAAAAAAAAAGTATGCAACTTTAAGTGAAGTAACAGATGAATTCAATGTGGACCACAATACGAGAAGTCCCAGTCATTTAGGGTACATTTTCATGCTCAACGAGGTTAACATCCACAATTAAGGAAGCTGACAAAACTGATAAGTAGTCTAAATGAGATCTATAATTTAATCATAAACTGAAGTACATAGGAACCTCTAATTTATATACTAGATTAGAGAATCTCGTAATTATAAGGTAGCCTTAATAAGATATAAACTACCAGACCTTGATTGACTCCCAACCAGGATCACTGTTCAGTCTAGAGCGAATGTAATACTTGAGCGCCTCAGCCAGTTTTGCCATGAACACCGTCCCTGGTGTAATGACATTTGAATCTGAAACCTCGTTTTCTTCTATTGGAAGGACCATTTTGCCTTCCCTCTCAAATTCCAGGCTCAGTTTCTTCTCCTCAATGTTCTACATCAATATGTATATTGAAATTGGTTGGTTAACATATCATAAATTCAAGAAGAACATCAAAACTAATAATTTGGAAGGAAAATGCCCACTGCAAGTTCAACTTCTTTAGCAGTTTGGAACCGTCGCGAGCGCTGCTGGTTCATTTTCGCCCTTGGTGCCACACCATCTGCATTTAGTTTTTGGTAACAAACTTTTAATGCAGCAACTTTAAAACATTCAACTGAGGATATCGTTTAACTGTAAATATAAACAGAATAATTCTAATTTCATTCTTAGCAAAGGCCTAATTATTTAAAAATGGATCTCACTAGTGAATATTATAGGTTTATACACACTCACAATTTCATACACATCAAGCAAACTATCAAAACCAACCAACCCCTTAATTATATTCGGGCCAGTGTAACTAGGACACTCTAATACTAGTAATATGTCCTATGCAGGACACATCGGACACTGACACTCTTGGACACTCGTTGCAAACTCGTTTCCACGCCTTCTTATTTTCATTTAAATTGGGTACACTCGCAATTTCATACACATCAAGCAAACTATCAAAACCAACCAACCCCTTAATTATCTTCAGGCCTATGTAACAAGGTCACTCTCATCCTAGTAAAGTGTCCTATACAGGACACATCGGACACTCACTCTCAGACACTCTATGGACACTCGTTTCTACGCCATCTTATTTTCATCTGAAATCAGGTACAAACACTCTAATTAATGACACATTTCTTTACCTCCTCATATTTTCGTCAGAAACTACGCATGGAATTCCTCCGAACAAGGACACGTGTCAAACACATTTTATAGTCTCTTGCTTAAAATAAGGATACAAATCATATATATATATATATATATATATATATATATAGGTCTTCCTTAGTATTCTGGATAATCGTCGGCCACCCATGATCAACCGCAACAATTTGTTATTCATTCCTGCTTCACATATCCCCATCGTCCTCTAAATATTGTATAATCTCCATGGGATACATATATCATCAAAGCCTCCTAGTTCGAGTGGCAATGAGGTGGAAACATAAGCTTTCTGGGTGGGTGGGTATGTTCAATTCCACGAAAAAGCTTCCTGGGTGGGTGGGTATATATACTTACACCTACACAATTGAAAGTGCAAATGCATTAACATAAGCTTTCTGGGTTAAGATATAATGCAAGTGCAGATGCATTGAAAGTGACATTTTTCATGCATTTTTATACACTTACACCTACCCAAACGCTCGAGGTGAGAAAGTGGACTGCACTTGCATCAAAACTCTCCCTTTGAAGCCTACTTGATGCCTTCCAAACAACCCCCAATAGTAAACCAAGTGTTCATTCAGTAAGGACTCATGCCACTTGCTTGCTTTTTTAGGGAAAATCACTCTCATTAGGAGTGCACTTACTTCATTTCCCAATCATGCCTTACCCATTATGGCAAGCCATGCTAGTATGATTACAAATATGCAGAAACAATCATATTACCTTAACCCAGATCGAGGTAGATTTACTAATTCTCCAGAAGATCATTATTCAAGCACACTGCTCTACATGTAACCTTATATACTAGATCAGAGATTCAGAACTGCTCCCCAATTAATGTGAAGCTGGCGGATGCTCAATTTCAAAGTGATGAGTCACCAACAAGAACCCAAATGCATATTCAGAAAGGATTGGCTCACTTCCAAGAAGCAAGATGCTCAATTTTGAAGTGACAGTCATGACCTACCCAACAGGAACACAAGTCATCCTTCGGGAGATGTTCAAAAAGGGACCGTAGCCGAAGACGAGAAATATCAAGATATACAAAGGCTCAAATTGTCGAAAAAGACGCAACTCTAGTTATGGCAAGCTTCGACTAGCCGGCAGATCCTTTTGATTTTGTGTGAGAGCATTATCGTTGTATTTTATCTTGGTATCTTGGGTTTTGTTAACACATGTTAAGGACAATTAATTGACAGCTTTTGGCTTTAAAATGTTATTTAGATCCAATAAATAATTAATTATTAAAAAATATTTAAAAAATATTTTATTATGTCTAGGTAACTCTCTCCAAAGAAAATAAAATTATTTTCTTAATTGTTTATTATATAGATAACAATTTTTAAAGTAAAAAACTATTAATTAAGTGCTCCTAGGACACATGTTAAAAAGTCCCTTTTATCTTGGGCTTTTTTGGGGAGTTACTCCTTGTACTTGGATGTTAATAGCTATTAATGAACCACGAGGACGATTTTCCCACAGTTTATCATATTTTTTGCTCGTCTGGTTAGAGTAATGCCATAAAAAGCATGGTTTAATTAATTCCAAGTCCAATAAAAAATGAACTGGTGCTGGCTTTAATGGGTTACTAAGAAATGAACAAGCTCACTAAAACCATCAATTCTTCAACTACAACCCGAGCATTCGTCAGATTGTAGCGTATCCCTTCATACAGCATCGAACAGGTCCCTAGTCCCTACGTCTACGTGCGGCGATATCTACCTCCGGTAGCTACTAAGATCCTGTCGGAGGTGGTGCTAACCAATGAACCCGACCACATATGCTGGACACTAACAAAACATGGTGATTTCTCTACTCTTTCTTTTGGGATCATTACAGGTTACGGTACCCGACAAACAACTGGAGCATATTCTTCTAGAACAAATTCATCCCGCCGCGCATAGGTGCATTCCTATGGCGTCTTAGTCACAATGCCATCGCAGTCGATGAGCGCCTCACGCGGATGGGCTTTAAACTCGCCTCTAAATGTGTCTGCTGCGTCAACTCCTCGCAGGAGACTTTAGACCACCTCTTCGTGACGAGCGAGACGGCCACTACAATCTGGTCTCACTTCACTAAGATCCTCCAACTCCCAAACACTGCAACTACTCTCAATCAGCTAGGTGAGATATGGCTTCAAAAATTTTCCATACACAACATCAAGGACATTAGCTGGAATATCATCTATGGCTCGTGCTTATGGGAGATATGGAAGAATAGGAATGCTATTATCTTTGATAAAGGAAGGATCAACCATCAAAACATTATTGTAAAGGCTAATTTCTTTTGGCAAAATGCACTGAGAGCCCACAAACTGGACGCGGTGCATGAGCAGCCTCTCCACAGTGATGATCGCACGACTGCCGAACCGGTCGGTGGCCTACGTTGGACGCCGCCGGATGAGGGTTTAAAACTTAACTTTGCCGCGTCACGGGTGGACGACACCAACTCCGCGGGCGGAGGCGTTGTTAGAGACTCGGGGGGGGGGGGGGGGGAATATGATGATCTCCTTCGCTGCCTTCTTTGACAACGGATCTCAGTTTAATTCGGTCACTAACACCCTCCTTCTTGCATTACAACTTTGTGAAGACAAGCACTACCACATCAACACCATTGAGTCTGCCAATACACAGATGAATGATTGGCTATCCGGCAAGACAAAAAAAATCCCTTGGAACAACATTTACAAAATCCGGAAGATCAAATCCCTACTACCTACGGACTACATCTGGAGCATGACATCAAAAGGGGCTAACGGCGTGGCAAAATCTCTCCTTGGCCATCTCCTCCAAAGAAAATAGGATCTTTTCCCACACTCTTGAGCTTCCGGCACAAGTGAAGCAAGCTATCATTTTGGACAGTAGGTCTCCTACGGCTTCATAGGGTCGGAATTTTGGCCGCTTTATTTTGGGTTCTTAATATTTTGTATTGCGCTTGGGCTATCTCCCTGCGTGAATTTTGAGCCTTACGACTCACTCTATTAATATATTCCCAGTTTCTTTATTAAAAAAAAAAAAAAAAAAAAAAAAAAAGACGAACAATTTAGAGAAAGAAGACGAAGAATTGCTCACCGATGGCCATGTAGAGAAGCTTCCTGGGCCTCACTATGCAGAAAATCCTATCTATGTATTCAAATATAGCAGCAAATACTTCATCAAAAGTTGAAGGTGGAAACAGCTGCAAACGAAATTAGGGAAAAAAAAATATATCAATGTTAAAACCTCAAAATCTTCACCCATTCCACTCATGCTTGCATGAAAACCGAATGATCAATCAATAAATCCACAGATAAAATTAAATGAAGTTTGTACTACCTGCTCATCAGGGTGGAAGCAGGGATGGATGATCCCGTTCATGTCCAGGTACAGATTGTCGAACTCTCTTCCATGAGGGTTAGGATTTGAGTAGTCTATAGTCTCTGCTTGCTGCTCTACTGCGTTCTCAACTATTTTTGGGTATCTAC
The DNA here is from genome assembly GCA_029216955.1 of Iris pallida. Classification (NCBI taxonomy): domain Eukaryota; kingdom Viridiplantae; phylum Streptophyta; class Magnoliopsida; order Asparagales; family Iridaceae; genus Iris; species Iris pallida. Next base: position 84,132 of record JANAVB010030928.1, read on the forward strand.
CAACTAACCACCTGTAGAAGGACGGAACCCCCATCTCCTTCCTAATTAACGCTCAAATGAAATAAGCAGACGCTATCAAGTATGAAGAACATGCAAATACTTCAGTATGAGAAATGGACATGAACCGACTTGAGTGTGCTAGAAGAGAGAGAGAGAGAGACGACTTTTGTGGGAAATGGAGGACAAAAGCACTAAAGCAGTTTGGATGGTGGAACCGTGGAAGCACTTTGGAAGACAAAAAGCAGAACAATAATACAAGGATTAAAGACAGGGCCTGGCAGATTGGATTGCGTTATCCGGAGCTAATTTTGGTTGTCCTTTACTTATATTGAAAGACATAAGTTTAATTTAAATTTGGGTTGGACGGGTCCTAATAAAACCAAATGGTCTAGGGGATTGTCCTATGGAGGAGGTTATCCAAGTCCGAAATTTTGTCAGACTTATCCCAGGACCGACTCTGATTAAAGATGACGTTTGAAGTAGTGGTGGGGAAGGAGGATTAATAGAGTATCAAAACTAATTAATAGGAGGATTAAAGATGATAATGGATTAAGTCGCGCTGGAAGAGACCAAAAATCGGTGGTGACGATGATGGTGGCCTACCACGTACAATTTTAATTATGTGCGGTAGTTTACCACCAAACTTCGAGACTCGAATTTCCAGCATCTTATAGTCTTTAGTCTTTACACCTTAAAGTGCAAGAGGTGCTTTCAATTGCTCCACGAACTAGCATAGACTCAAGTGCCCCCCCCCCCCCCCCCCCCCCCCCATCCTTCTTATGAAACCGAATTCAATTCAAATAATGCGCAGCATATATATATATATATATATATATATATATATATATATATATATATATATATATATATATATATATATGGTTACCTTTAGGGTTTAAGAGGTATGATGAAAAGCTCGGGCGATCTCGCGAACTTGGAGAGGGCGACTAGGGTTCCTCCCCCGCGGCCACCAGATCCCCTCGCCGGCGGGGGAAGGAAGACTGGAAAGATGGGGGGGTCGGGCAGCCCCCCCAGGTCGGCGGCGGCGCCCCCAAAGGCGGAGGGGGGGGGGGGGGGGGCGGGATCGTTGGTGGGGGGGTCGGGCGGACCCCCCCCAGGTGTTTTCCATAAATAAATTCTCTTTATTTATTGTGTATCTGGAAAAATTACAACTGTAGGAATCCGATCTAGAAGACGATCGCTTTATCCCTTGGACTATGCGAAGAAGAAAAGCTCTCAAAATTTTGACAGTAGATATCTATGTATCTGTACAATGAATGAGAAAAAGAACTCTATTTATAGAGTCAAAAATAACTGTAAGGATAACTGTCTTCACAACCTGTGCCTAGTTAAAAATCACGCAGGATTTAACATACGCAAGGTTGTGAGCAGTTACTGGACGTGGCCTGTAACTGTTGGACACATGGAGATCATGCATGGGTCGTGTACAAGTTACAGGACACGCAGGCGAGAGATCAGTGGCATGGCTGCCACGTACTCCAATTTGATGAAATCCACGCAGACTTGTTGAAGACGAAATCCACGTAAACTCGGTGTAGAAAGCTTTAAAATCCACGCAAACTTGGGGCAGGAAGCTTCAGGATCCACGCAGACTCGAGGCAAAAAGCTTCAAAATTCATGCAGACTTGAGGAAGAAAACTTCAGAATCCACGCAAACTTGAGATGAAGATCTCACAAATACACGCAGACTTGAGATAGAACTGCCAGCTGTCTTGATTTAGCGTGCCTCGACTGACATAAAATCTCTGACAGTGATTGCTTTGTCAGTCGCATTAAATGACAAGAAACCCTTTTGGTACGCCAACTTGACGAAGGCTGAGTCTTGCTGAAGAAGATTTCGAAAGTCACGCAATAGACGGCTGTGATCTCTCGAGTTCTGTGCATACGTGGCATACGAAGAGACATTCTTCGACTGTCGTGCTGTCAGTCATAATTACTCTCTGACAAATGATGAGCTGTCTCTCAGCGTGATTTGTAAATATTGTCTGGATCAACTGAGCGTGACTTTTGACTATGTCCTGATCAACTCAGCGTGACTGTTGGACATGTTCTGATCAACTCAGCGTGACTGTCATTTTTAAAGGCCTACAAAACCCCCTTCAAAGTTTTCGAAAATTGAAAAAGACTTCAAAATTTTTGAAATACTTTGAAAATAAGATAATAAAATGAAATCAGTCACGCTGAGATGACTTCAAAAAATTTTTGGAAGTCGAAAAGACTTCGAAGTTCTTTGAAAACACCCAAATGAACTTATTAAATATCATAATGATTCTTCGTTACCCGAGACTGATTGCATCCAATTTATGGTGGAATATGAACCGCCGACGAGCTCTATTATATAAACAGGGAGAAGATTCATTTTTAATCTTCATCTTACGTCAACATGACACCGAAGGAGAAAGCTGAGGAAGAAGCACGCAAGTTGGGCTTTTGTTCCCATGGTGATCCCACTTTTGAGGGTAAGGAACTGGAGCCCCTAGTCTTCGAGTTCAAAGACGATCCCATGCAACTAGCCAAGAATTTCTTGAGCTATTTTGGCCTGGATGGCTCGTCCTCTTCCAACAAGCACAGCCTTGCAGAACAGCGTGAAATGTTGAAGGCTCTGTTACACCGCATGGGGGTTAAGAGCGTAGAAGAACTGGACACTAAGCTCAGTCGCTCTGGAAAATAGAGCGTGACTTTTATGCTTTTGTTGCACTCCCTTTTTTTTCTTTTGTAAGGCCATCAGTGCCTGTCTTGAAGAATGTAGTACAACTTTTGCATTGAACAGCGTGCATTAATGAAGAATATTAAATAGCACCCTTTGACTGTTCCCAATGTTGTGCTGTCTTCCAAAGCACACGTGACACTCATTCCATGGTTTACGAGCGCTATTTACGCGAATCTTTTCCAAGAATAGGCTTGTACTTTGTCGTTTAAATAGATAGAAGAGTTTCACAGATACTCATCTCCCATTCTTCTTCTTCTTCTCTGAGAATGAAATTTTTGGGAGATTTCATTCTCAAATAGGAAAGCAATGCTTTCTAATGTTCGATTTCTGCGCACTATATCAAACATGAGTTTGCCAATCCTTAACACCAGACTTGAAGGTAAGTCCAGTATAGTACGCGTACTATTTTTGCTGTTGAAGACAGGCTTTTTGTTTCTGACTGAACAATGCACGCTTGACCAGCCAGTGCGTGCCAAATGACATTTCTGTTGATTAATTCTCTTTTTCCTTGTTGTTTTCTGTAGAAGCTCGGCTAAAAATTTTCTTCAGAACTGGCATTGGTGATGTGGATGCTGTGGAGAATATCCTGCTGACACCTACATCAGGGAGCTCAAACGCTTTTGACGCGTAAATCAGACAACTCAGAACTCTTCGTGGGATAGAAGGGTCTTCCTCAGATGGTAGGAAGAGCCTTTATACACGAGAGTTGGATGGTGGAGTCAGCTCTGCCCCGAGAAATCGGGTAGTAGAGTTCCTTTCAAGGCAGAACTAGAAATTATATCCCAATATGGAATACATTCCTATCTTCCTTGAGAGGTTACCCCCAATCCACCAATTGTATTGGCAGCACCACGACTTCGGGCTGCCATACTCTGTGGTTCTCCTCTCGTCTGAGAGAGAAGACCAGAGTTTGATTCCTGCTGATCTGATCGTGACTGGGACCCAGACAGTCAGGAACTGCCACCAACAACGAACCTGACGGAGAAGGTCCGACGGAGAAGATCTAAAGAAGAAGATAGATCTCTATTAGGTTATTGTTGTGGTGTAGAATGAAAATCCAAGATTGTAATAGATTTCCATTATGATTTGTAAGAAAGTCTAAGAAAATGTAATAGACTTTTTATGGTGAAATGAGAATGGAAATGATAATTCTTCTATGCTCAATAATTTGTATTTGTGGATGAATTGTGGACATGATAGATAATGAAATCTTCTTTTCTGTTTTAGAGTATATGATATTATCAGAGGTATTATGGACGTGATAATATGTAGGAACTCAAAAGAAAATAGATTGATTTCTATGCAGAGGTCAAAAATGTCAAATGAGTAGGTAGATTCGGAATTGATTCAGAGGTTATGAAAACATGATAAATAACGAATCCCCGCTTAATAAATTGATAGAAGATTATGATCGGACGAACCGTTAGGTAATAATGAACGGATGAACCATCGGATGAATGTGACAAAATGAACGGATGAACCGTCAAGCATTAATGAATGGGCGAACCATCGGATGAATGTGACGCTTCGTTGTTTGAAGAACTTCTGCCTATAAATATAGCAGAAATCTGACAAGAATGAACACTTCTTCTTTCAAACATAAAAATGTCGTCTGAAGAAACATCCAAGAAGGCTGAAATCGCTATAAAGATTCAGAAAGGCACTGAAGAAAGCCCTACTGATCCAATTCAATCGAAGAAGGTGGAAGCAGGCGAAGGTTTGTCTGCACCTAAGCCACCAAGGGACATTCTGGACTTCCTGCTCGAACCAGGAAAGACTGAAGAAGAAGAAGCCATGAGGATGGTCGCTTGCAAGTTCCTCGTGGGTTCCAGCAAGGAGGTCCTCGACTCTTTTGCTGATCACGTCTTCGAGAAGGACGGCAGTGGCACACGTCCAAATGTAGAGAAGGATGATAATGATCTTCCTTAATATCATATATCATCATTCATGATTTAAAATAAAATAAAAATTTTATTTCTAAACATGAAACTGTCTGATGATTACAAGCATTTACATTTATACATAGTACTTTTTAAGAAATTTGCCATTAATAGGCATCAAGACTTTTCGACCATCCAATTCTGAGAGTTGATAAGCTCCATTTGAGAAAACTCTGCTCACAATATAGGGTCCTTCCCATTTTGTGTCAAATTTGCCCTTGCTCATATAAGTCATAGTCATAGGACGTCTGACTGTTAGAACAAGTTCTCCTTTTTGATACGATCGAACTCTGACTTTCTTATTAAAAGCTCTTGAGATTCTAGCTTGATAGAATTCAATATTCTGTTGAGCAGATAATCGCTTTTCATCCAGAGCTTCTAATTCCTGAAGTCGAAGACGATCATTATTTTCGGTAGTGAGTTCATTAGCGATTGCTATCCTTAAAGAAGGAATTTGAATCTCTAATGGAAGAACAGCTTCGTAACCATACACCAGAGAGAAGGGTATACATTTAGTAGCATTACGAACTGTAGTGCGATAAGCCCACAAACATTCACCGAGCTTCTCACTCCAATTACGTTTGTTAGTAGAGACAAACTTCTTTAGGAGTTTGATGATGGTCTTGTTGAAAGCTTCTGCTAATCCGTTAGCTACCGGATTATATGCGGTAGAAGCCACATTGTTGATCCGGTGATCGTCACAGAATCGAATAAATTTCTGGCTGACGAACTGTGGTCCATTATCATGAATAATGCGTCGAGGAACACCAAATCTGTAGATGACATGATGCTTAATAAAGCTGATGACATTGGACGTCTTAACTTCAGATAAAGGAATGGCTTCGGCCCATTTGGAGAAGTAATCGGTTATTGCGAGAATAAACCGATGACCTTTGGATGACGGCGGATTGATCGGGCCAATAATGTCCATGCTCCAAGCTTCGAAGGGCCATGATGCTGCCGTCGGATGTAGAAATTCTGAGGATTGATGAATAAAATCCGTATGGATTTGACAAGCTTTACACTTCTTTGCATATTCGATGGCATCAGATACCATAGTGGGCCAATAATAACCCATACGTCGAATACGGTCTTGGAGTTTCGGTCCAGGCTGATGTGCTCCACAAATTCCATCATGTGCTTCGCGAATGATTTGCTGAGCCTCATCACCGACAACACATCGAAGAAGTAAACCATCATAAGCTCGACGATATAAGGTTTTTGTTGTATGATTGTAATAGAATCTGAGTGATCGTCGTCTGATAGATGCTGCCTCACTCGGATCATCTGGAAGAATATCATACAATACGAAATCCAAGAAAGGAAGTCTCCAATCTTTATCCGTATTCTGATTCTCGGTCGAATTACTGAAGATAAATTCCATGCTGGAATCAGATGAAGATGACATCGATTTACGACTAAATCCAAATCCTCTTGCTGTGTTGACGTCATGAGATGTTGATTCTTCAATGTCAACTGGAAGTCCTAGAGTCAAATTATTTTCAAGATGAAATAATTTTCGATTACGAACAACAATCATTTGTTGCCGTCTAATCGGAATAGCCAACACCGCCGCAAGATTAGCTAGAGCATCAGCTTCTGTGTTACATGCTCGTCTAACATGTTCAATGAAGAATTCTTCAAACGAAGAAGCCATAGATATAGCTGATCTATGATAAGGAACCAGATCTTGATGGCGAACTTCATAAGTACCCCTTATCTGATTGACAATGAGTTTAGAGTCTCCATACGCCTCCAAATGTTGAATATTTAGATGTTTAGCGAGTTGAAGACCAATAAGCAATGCATTGTACTCAGCTACATTGTTTGAACACGGCTGATCGAGAGAATAGGCTCTTTGGATAGCAAGGCCTTCTGGCGATACAAGAACAATTCCAACTCCAGCGACAATATCACCATTAGGACCTATTCTTGATGCTCCGTCAAAGAATAGACGCCAAGTAGAATCTTCTTCAGCAATTTGATTTGAATCTAGGACTTCATCTAGAATTTCATCATAGAGTTTTGAATTTTCCGGAATTGAGTGAGCAGCCAGAAAATCAGCTAAAGCTTGTCCTTTGACTGATTTCTGAGGAATATAGTGCATGTCATACTGAGCAAGTAGGATTCCCCAGTTAGCCAGTCGAGAATTCAAAACACTGGGTTTCTTCATCATGATCCGTATAGGATTGATCCTGGAGATGACATGAATAGTCTGGCCAATGATATAATGACGTGTCTTTTGGACAGCAAACATCAAGGCTAGACATTCTTTTTCGACCAGTGAATATCGAGGTTCAGCTCCGGTCATAGTGCGACTGAGATAGTAAATGGCTTGTTCATGACCATTTTGATTCTTTTGAACGAGTAATGCACCCAATGAATGACTCATTGCTCGAGTATATAGGAGGAACGGTATTCCTGAGACGGGAGGTACCAATACTGGTGGGCTCATCAGATATTGTTTTATATCATCGAATGCTTTCTGACATTCATCATTCCAGACAAAAGAAACACCTTTCTTCATAAGTTTGTTGAATGGTCTGCAGCGTCCTGACAAATTAGAGATGAATCTCCTGATATAAGCGATCCTTCCTTGAAATTCTCGTAGCTCTTTTAAGGTACGTAGAGGACGCATCTCTTGGATGGTTTTGATCTTCTCGGGATCCACGTGTATACCTTTAGAGGTAATGACGAAGCCGAGAAATTTACCACTAGAGACGCCTAAGAAGGACTTAGTAGGGTTCATCTTTAATTGATGCTTACGCATTAGATCAAAAATAGTCTTCAAATCTTGGATGTGATCCTCCTTTTGTCGACTTTTGACTGCAATATCATCAACATAGCATTCGACTATTTTTCGCAAATGTTCACGGAATATAGTGCTCATAGCTCGTTGATAAGTTGCTCCTGTATTCTTGAGACCGAATACTGTATAACAGTATGTACCAATCGGCATTCTGAAAGAAGTGTGCTTCTCATCATCTGGAAACATTTTAATCTGATTGTACCCAGAATACCCGTCCATGAATGACATCCGTTCAAATCCACAGGTATTATCGATCATGACATCAGTGATTGGTAGAGGAAATTCGTCTTTAGGACATGCCGCATTGAGATCGCGGAAGTCTATGCATACTCTGATCTTGCCAGTCTTTTTAAGAACAGGAACTATGTTAGCCACCCAATCGGGATGTTGTTCCTCTCTAATAAACCCGGAGGTCATGAGTTTATTAACTTCTGCTTCAATTGCATCCATAATATCTGGACGAAATCGTCGTTGTTGTTGTCTGACCGGTTTAGCATTCGGCAAGATATTGAGCTTGTGAGTTACGATTTGAGGATCAAGTCCTGGCATATCTTCATAACTCCAAGCGAAGACGTCGATGTAATCACGAATGAGTTTGATCATGTCTTGCTTATCAGTTTCCGAAAGACTTTCACTGATGAATATTGGTTTGGGAGATCCCTCTTCACCAACATCTATTTGAACAAGTTTATCTTCAGTCGGAGGTTCTTTTTGCTCAAATCGGAACTCCCATTGATTATCTAACCTTTGTGTCACGACCCGCTCCCGAATAATCGGACACGAGTCGGACACGCCCAGCCTTCGTCGTTGGACACGACGAAGTAAGCTGTACCAATGCTAGAGAAACTAACAAGTAATCATGAAGTAATAGAATCACAGCATCTAAAACGTATCCCAGAATGATCACCATAATCCACAAATCCAGATATCATAATGTACCAGAATCAACAGGAATGAAAAGTGCTATGAACTCTAAAGTCAATATCTCAAGGTAAAGCTAAGTAATCTAAACCTGAAACCTCAAGCTAAGCCTCATCCTGCTCAGCTAAATCCTGGGCTCTAGCCCATAGAGTAGATCAATGTCCTGCAAGCATACCTGCAACATATCCTATTCAGGAGCGGAGCAAAGTACAGTTCTAGGTAATGAAACATGAACATGATATGAAATGAGTACAGGAGTACAGGAAAATGAAATACAGGAATGAACATGGAAGTACAGGAAAGTAGTACAGGAAATAAGTACATGAACTATAGTACATGAATGTAAAGTACAAGAACATGTAAAGTACAGGAATGAAACTATAACCCTGAAGTACCAGACATGACAAGTGCACAATATCGAAATACATCTAGTCCATGTGACCGGCTGGGTGAGTACAGGAGCATGCACAGGAGTACATGAATATGGTACGACTTAGGACCCGCGTGCACAGTGCGAGGCCTAAGCTAGGTACAGGAATATATAGTAACCGGGATTGGTCACATGGCTAGTGTATTTCCCCACCCGACACTAATAAGTACAAGGACAAGGGTACAGGAATATAGGAGTACATGAATATCGTGCCATGACGTGTCACAAGAAAGGGTACATGAATGTAAATGTACAAAACCGTAGAAAAGTACTTGCCTGGCTCCAGGAAAGTACGGGTGAAGATCGGGGCTAGATGTCCTCCTGTATTTAATAATGTGTACAAGTTGGTTATTTCCTAAAACCAAACTAGCTATTTAGGATTTAACTAAAATAACCTAATTACTTATCAAGCCACCATTTATTATTAAGAAGCTAACTATAATAAAAGAGCTCTAATGCAAACATAAACTCAAAAACTCAGATTAAAACTGGAACATGCACTCATTATAGTCACTATTGTCTTTCCAAAAGTAGTTTTTCAACTTAATCTTTAAATTAAAACGGAATCTAATGTACTACTAGAAAGTCCCACTCTAACAGTTGAAAGAAGTCATGAATTACTCAAGGTTACTCAACATTAAATCGAGTATTCATCTACCAAGAATGTCCTTAATCTCAGCACTCGAGAATTTGGACCAAACAATCCCTGACATCCAGTACTGAGATCAGGATTAATAAGAACGTTCACACAAGCCATATAACCATGATTACAACACTCTAAGGAAAAGTTAACAAGAAGGTTTACCTGTTAGTTGTAGGATCAGATATTTCCAATCAGAGCACGAGTCCACTGTTACTCGTCTCGATCTGATTCTTAGAATCCTGTTTTGAGTATTGCAAGAATCAGCACAGAAACTAATTATTCCTAAATGCTGTAGGACACCATTAATCCTAACAGCCATATTCCTACTGATCCAGGAATAGGACAGAGATCAATTCGACTGAAAATCCCATGGTAAATCACACCAAATTGTTCTAAAAGATAATGCTCAAAGGAAAATGTAGGAGTTACCTGATAGATTGAAGAATTGATCGAACTTGATCTCAATACTCCACCCAGCTACTCAAATGACAAAATCCTCTGCTGAAACCTGGAATCAAACAGATGCAGGGTTGGACAGGGAGGTCAAGATCTCATCAACTCATACATTGCACATAGGCAATATACTTGGACTTAGATCAAGATTTATAGGATCGAAATACACACCCTTGTGTTAAACTCAAGAACTACCACTTGCTGCAGAGGTCACACAATCCTGTCCCCAGGCTCTATAGGAAAGGGATGAAATCAAAGAAATTCTAGATCAACCATAAAACTCAATCGGTTCTTCAACATGAATCAGTGGAGATCGAATACTTACAGTCTCAACGACATTGGATCAATGTAGCGGACCTCACTTAATCAAAGAATACAATTCGCCACCTAATGAGAAGATCAAAAATCAATTTCTCAGCACTCGAGAATTTCAATCAGTTGTGACTTGAAGAAGCACAGAAGTAGAATTCAAAAGCTAAACGAGGAATCAAAGATTGGAGGGTTCTCACCAGTGACGACGAAGTCTTCAGCAATATCAGGGAGAATTCCTTCTTCTTGCACGATCCAGCTATGGAAGAGAAAAACCACAGGCAATTCCTTCGGAATTTCAATCCGCCATGGCCAAGCTCCTCTGGTTGTGGGAAGAAGAATGGAATGAAGAATGAAGGGATGGGAATTGTGGGGATTAAATAGGGTTCCATTCTGTTAGGAATGGCGGGAAAGAAGTGAAGCTCAGCTGGAAAAATCTGTTAGAAATTTTGAATCTCAGCTTAGTCTTCACGCAGTCCTCAGTTGGTTGAGGAAGGAAAATTTTTGATGAAAAGCATTGGATTATCCAATGGAAGCTTACAGAAGGTGCTATAAATCAATCTAACAAGGAAGCCCATGAATAAAGGCCCAATAGGAATGGCCCAATACTGGGATGAACATGAAATAAATACCTTAATTGTATTTAAGTAGGAAATCATTGAAACTAAAATAATATACAAGCTTTTTTTTTTTAAAAAAATATTATGAAGGTGGAGTTACAAATCTCTCCCCCTTGAAAAATTTTGCCCTCGAAATTCAGAAGTAAACCAACATTGATTTCACAAGACATCCCGAAATATTTATTGAAATTTGAAAATTCAAAATACAAAGATACAATCAAGTGAACAACGTAGGGTAGCGTGCTCGCATCTCATCCTCGCGCTCCCATGTGGACTCTCCCGGAGAGTGGTGTCTCCACATGACGCGGACAAGAGAAATGGTCTGGTTCTGCAGTTGCTTCTCCCTCCGGTCCAGGATCTCTACTGGCTGCTCCTCATAAGTCAATCTCGGGCCCACCTCTAGCTCGGAATAGTCCACCACGTGGCTGGGGTCTGGAATGTATCGTCGGAGCTGAGATACGTGGAAAACATCATGCACTCCCTCCAAGCTAGCTGGAAGCGCCAGTCGATACGCCACCTCGCCAATCCGTGCCGTCACATCGAAGGGTCCGATGAATCTCGGACTGAGCTTCCCGCCTCTGCCGAACCGAATGACGCCTCTGGTTGGTGAGATCTTCAGGAACACTCTGTCTCCAACCTCGAACTCAAGCGGCCGTCTGCTGCTATCCGCCCAATGCTTCTGCCGATCCTGCGCAACCCTGAGACGATCTCTGATCAATCTGACTTTCTCTGCTGAGTCCACCACCATCTCTGGCCCAAGTAAAGCTCTCTCGCCAACGTCGTCCCAAGATAGCGGCGTGCGGCATCTCCGTCCATACAGTGCCTCGAACGGGGTCATCTCGATGCTAGCCTGATAACTGTTGTTATAGGCAAACTCTACTAGGTGTAAATGGTCCTCCCACGAACCGCCGAAGTCGAGTGCGCAAACCCGCAGCATGTCCTCCAAGGTCTGAATGGTCCTCTCAGACTGCCCGTCCGTCTGTGGATGATAGGCAGTGCTGAACTTCAACTGTGATCCCAAGCTCTGCTGTAGACTCCTCCAAAAGTGTGATGTGAAGCGGCTATCTCGATCTGAAACTATGCTAACTGGCATTCCGTGAATCCTCACGATCTGACGCATGTAAAGGTCTGCAAGCTTCTCGGTCGACAGCCCAACCTTGAATGGAATAAAATGGGCAGACTTTGTCAATCTGTCCACGATCACCCAAATAGCGTCTTTGCCACTGGGAGTACGCGGCAATCCAGAGACAAAGTCTATGGTAATGTGCTCCCACTTCCATTCCAGAATAGGTAAAGGCTGGAGTAGTCCCGCTGGTCTCTGGCGCTCCGCCTTGACTTGCTGGCACACAAGGCATCTGGAAACAAATCTGGCAACCTCTCTCTTCATCCCATACCACCAAACATACTCACGCAAATCCTTGTACATCTTGGTAGATCCAGGATGTATAGAATACTGCGACTGATGGGCCTCCTGCATTACTTCCTCCTGCAAGTCCTTAGGCACACACAGCTGACTCCCATGCCTCAAGGATCCGTCCTCCGCAATGGTGAAATCATCGAGCAGACCTAACTCTGCCTGAGCTCTAAGACCCTGGATTCCCTCATCAAGCAACTGGGCCTCCTTGATCTTCTCTAGCAACCCCGACTGTATCTGCATATGCATCATCTGACCTCCGTACCCTGGGAGAACAATCTCAATCCCAAGGCTCTCCAGATCCTCCAAGAGATGCATGTCCATGGTGAGATACATAGCAATAGGATATCGACTAAGAGCATCTGCAACCACATTCGCCTTCCCAGGGTGATACTGCAGACTGATGTCGAAGTCCTTCATGAGTTCCAGCCATCTGCGCTGCCTCATATTCAGCTCCTTCTGAGTAAAGACATACTTCAGGCTTTTGTGGTCCGTGAAGATGTCCACTCTCTCTCCATATAGGTAATGCTTCCACAGTTTCAAGGCAAATATGACTGCTGCAAGCTCCAAGTCATGTGTAGGATAATTCTTCTCATGGGGCCTCAACTGTCTAGAAGCATATGCTATAATCTTCTTGTTCTGCTCCAACACGCATCCCAAGCCTTTCCCTGAAGCATCGCTGTAGATGACGAATCCTCCTGATCCTGATGGCAAAGCTAGAACTGGTGCCGTCGTGAGTCTTCTCTTCAATTCTTCAAATGCTGTCTGGCAGGCGTCGCTCCATATGAACTCCTCGTCCTTCCGCGTAAGCTTTGTCATAGGCTCTGCTATCCTGGCGAAGTCCTTCACGAACTTCCTGTAGTATCCTGCTAGACCTAGGAAACTACGAATCTCTGCTACTGACTTGGGAGGTGCCCATGCTTCCACTGCTTCAATCTTCTTGGGATCCACAGAAATCCGCTCTCCAGTCACTACGTGTCCCAAAAACTCCACCCGGTCCAAGAAAAACTCACATTTCGAGAGTTTTCCGTACAGCTTCTCTTTTCGCAGAATCTCTAAAACAATCCGCAGGTGCTCTACATGCTCCTCCTCTGTCTTGGAATAGATCAGAATGTCGTCAATAAAGACTACGACAAACTTATCCAAATACTTATGGAAAACCTTATTCATCAGGTTCATAAACACAGCTGGGGCATTAGTGAGTCTGAACGGCATCACTAGGAACTCATACTGGCCGTATCGGGTGTTGAAGGCTGTCTTCGGAATATCCTGCTCCCGAACCTTCATCTGGTGGTACCCCGACCGAAGATCGATCTTAGAAAAGACCTTCGCTCCACTAAGATGGTCGAACAGCTCATCAATTCGTGGCAAAGGGTATCGATTCTTGATGGTGATGTTGTTGAGTGCACGGTAGTCAATGCACATCCTCACCGTCCCATCCTTCTTGGGCACAAAAAGCACCGGTGCTCCCCAGGGTGAAGCACTGGAGCGAATAAATCCCTTGCCCTCTAGTTCATCAATCTGCGCCTTCAACTCCGCAGCTTCCTTCGGGTTGATCTTGTAACAGTGCTGGGACTTCGGTGCTGATCCGGGCAATAAGTCAATGCCGAACTCCATGTCTCGATCCGGCGGCAATCCTGGCAGCTCCTCGGGGAAGACGTCGAGATACTCTGCGATAAGTGGATGCGGCAACTCCTGGTCTTCTGCAACAGCTCCGAAGTAGACTCCCTCTGGCCTCTCTGTAACTCGTCGGCTGATCTCGAACGGTGGAACTCCTGGCGGACTGAAGATCACCTTTCCTTCATGGCAGTCTATTACGGCAAACTGCTCGCTCATCCAGTCGATGCCGAGGACTACGTCAAATCCAGGCAGTGGCATCACTAGAAGTCGAGCTCTAAACTCCCTCCCAGCAATAGTGATAGGGCATTCCACCATCTTACTCACTGGTACTAACCCACCTCCTGTCATAATCCGACAGTTCCGCCTAGTGGGCTTGGGTGTGAAGCTGTGTCTATGCAGAAACTCATATGATACAAAGCTATGTGTGGCTCCAGAATCAAATAATGCAATGGCAGGAAAAGAATATAAAAGTATAGAACCTGTGATCACATCCGGTACTGCCTCATCCTCCTCAACTGCCGCCATGACATAAGCACGTCCCTGCTGCTGTCCTCCCCTCTGCTGACGCTGAGCAAACTGCTGCTGCTGAGTGGGTAAAGCTGGTCCCCTCTGTGGTGCGGCTGGTAGAGCTCTAGGTGGTGCAGGTGGTAGTCCTCCAGCTCCTCTCGGTCCTCCAGTCAGTCTAGCCACAGCCAGTGGGCAGTCCCTCATCTGGTGTGCGTTTGATCCGCAGAATAAGCAGAGTCCGAGCCTCTTGCGGCACTCGTCGAAGCGGTGTCCCGGCCGATAGCAGAATGTGCAAGTAATCCCCTGCTGCTGTCTCTGATGCTGATGTGCAGGAGCTCTGGCTGGTCGATGCTGCTGCTGTGCCTGCTGCTGGGGTCTCGCCTGAGTCTGGGTCTGGACCCTCTTCGTCGGTGTCTGGAAACTGCTGCTGCCCACATCTCGATCCCTCTTCAGCCTTGGGTCTGCCTCCTTCTCTACTGCCTGGGCGATCTTAAGGATGCTGGAGTAGGTAGTCGCCTGGCTAATCGCCACCGCATGTCGCAGCTCCCTGTTGAGACCCTTCTTGAATCTCCATGCTCTGTCCTCTGGCTCTCTAACCAGTCTCTCAGCGAACCTGCTGAGTCTGGTAAACTCCGAAGTGTACTGCGCAACCGTCATCGTCCCCTGCTGTAGCGCCTCGAACTGCATCCTCAACTCATCACGCTCTACCTCTGGAAAGAATTTCTCCTTGAACAGTGTTTTGAAAACTGTCCAAGACACCCGGGGCTCTGACAACTGGGGGTCCTTCCGGTACCAAGCTCTCGCCAAGTCAAAGAGTCGCATGCTAGCCACTGACACCTTCTGGTCCTCTGGAATGTTCGCCATGGTCAGGGTCCTCTCTGCATTCTCCAGCCATTCATCTGCATAGATGATCCCCTCGTCGCCCCAGAAGTCCATCGGGCTAAGGTGCTGGTACTCCTTCGCTGTCCCGGGTCTCGGTCCTCGCGGTGCTGGAGGTGCTACTGGTGCTGGTGCTGGTGCTGGTGCTGCCGGCTCCCTGGTCCTCAGTGCGTCGACGACAGTCGCTCTGAATTGCGCTGCCTGATGATTCTGGGCCTCCAGAAAGTGCTGAAACAACGCCATCACTTGGTTGCCGTCAAGCATCATCGTCGGCGACAGCGATGGAAAGATAGGAGGCACTGGCGGAAGCTGATCTGCCTGGACGTCTGGTACGGGCTGCTCTGTACCGCCTGCAACTCCAGTGCTGACTGCAACTCCTGAGCTGCTTGAAACTCCTGGCTGATCTGCGGTCTTCCTAGTGGTGACAATCCTACATAAAAAGAAAATTTCGTGATTGAAAAAAAACTAACCTACCAGAAAATGTAAATGTTTATATAATAACCATATGTATCCGATATACCCGTTTTTCCTATGCTGTGATTCAAGTTTCCCTAGTGTAATCAAGTCCCCCAATAGTACGCTAAGTCCTAGGTACCATTAGGATTGACCTGCATGGGCCACCACTAAAAATATGTCACGACCCGCTCCCGAATAATCGGACACGAGTCGGACACGCCCAGCCTTCGTCGTTGGACACGACGAAGTAAGCTGTACCAATGCTAGGGAAACTAACAAGTAATCATGAAGTAATAGAATCACAGCATCTAAAACGTATCCCAGAATGATCACCATAATCCACAAATCCAGATATCATAATGTACCAGAATCAACAGGAATGAAAAGTGCTATGAACTCTAAAGTCAATATCTCAAGGTAAAGCTAAGTAATCTAAACCTGAAACCTCAAGCTAAGCCTCATCCTGCTCAGCTAAATCCTGGGCTCTGGCCCATAGAGTAGATCAATGTCCTGCAAGCATACCTGCAACATATCCTATTCAGGAGCGGAGCAAAGTACAGTTCTAGGTAATGAAACATGAACATGATATGAAATGAGTACAGGAGTACAGGAAAATGAAATACAGGAATGAACATGGAAGTACAGGAAAGTAGTACAGGAAATAAGTACATGAACTATAGTACATAAATGTAAAGTACAAGAACATGTAAAGTACAGGAATGAAACTATAACCCTGAAGTACCAGACATGACAAGTGCACAATATCGAAATACATCTAGTCCATGTGACCGGCTGGGTGAGTACAGGAGCATGCACAGGAGTACATGAATATGGTACGACTTAGGACCCGCGTGCACAGTGCGAGGCCTAAGCTAGGTACAGGAATATATAGTAACCGGGATTGGTCACATGGCTAGTGTATTTCCCCATCCGACACTAATAAGTACAAGGACAAGGGTACAGGAATACAGGAGTACATGAATATCGTGCCATGACGTGTCACAAGAAAGGGTACAGGAATGTAAATGTACAAAACCGTAGAAAAGTACTTGCCTGGCTCCAGGAAAGTACGGGTGAAGATCGGGGCTAGATGTCCTCCTGTATTTAATAATGTGTACAAGTTGGTTATTTCCTAAAACCAAACTAGCTATTTAGGATTTAACTAAAATAACCTAATTACTTATCAAGCCACCATTTATTATTAAGAAGCTAACTATAATAAAAGAGCTCTAATGCAAACATAAACTCAAAAACTCAGATTAAAACTGGAACATGCACTCATTACAGTCACTATTGTCTTTCCAAAAGTAGTTTTTCAACTTAATCTTTAAATTAAAACGGAATCTAATGTACTACTAGAAAGTCCCACTCTAACAGTTGAAAGAAGTCATGAATTACTCAAGGTTACTCAACATTAAATCGAGTATTCATCTACCAAGAATGTCCTTAATCTCAGCACTCGAGAATTTGGACCAAACAATCCCTGACATCCAGTACTGAGATCAGGATTAATAAGAACGTTCACACAAGCCATATAACCATGATTACAACACTCTAAGGAAAAGTTAACAAGAAGGTTTACCTGTTAGTTGTAGGATCAGATATTTCCAATCAGAGCACGAGTCCACTGTTACTCGTCTCGATCTGATTCTTAGAATCCTGTTTTGAGTATTACAAGAATCAGCACAGAAACTAATTATTCCTAAATGCTGTAGGACACCATTAATTCTAACAGCCATATTCCTACTGATCCAGGAATAGGACAGAGATCAATTCGACTGAAAATCCCATGGTAAATCACACCAAATTGTTCCAAAAGATAATGCTCAAAGGAAAATGTAGGAGTTACCTGATAGATTGAAGAATTGATCGAACTTGATCTCAATACTCCACCCAGCTACTCAAATGACAAAATCCTCTGCTGAAACCTGGAATCAAACAGATGCAGGGTTGGACAGGGAGGTCAAGATCTCATCAACTCATACATTGCACATAGGCAATATACTTGGACTTAGATCAAGATTTATAGGATCGAAATACACACCCTTGTGTTAAACTCAAGAACTACCACTTGCTGCAGAGGTCACACAATCCTGTCCCCAGGCTCTATAGGAAAGGGATGAAATCAAAGAAATTCTAGATCAACCATAAAACTCAATCGGTTCTTCAACATGAATCAGTGGAGATCGAATACTTACAGTCTCAACGACGTTGGATCAATGTAGCGGACCTCAATTAATCAAAGAATACAATTCGCCATCTAATGAGAAGATCAAAAATCAATTTCTCAGCACTCGAGAATTTCAATCAGTTGTGACTTGAAGAAGCACAGAAGTAGAATTCAAAAGCTAAACGAGGAATCAAAGATTGGAGGGTTCTCACCAGTGACGACGAAGTCTTCAGCAATATCAGGGAGAATTCCTTCTTCTTGCACGATCCAGCTATGGAAGAGGAAAACCACAGGCAATTCCTTCGGAATTTCAATCCGCCATGGCCAAGCTCCTCTGGTTGTGGGAAGAAGAATGGAATGAAGAATGAAGGGATGGGAATTGTGGGGATTAAATAGGGTTCCATTCTGTTAGGAATGGCGGGAAAGAAGTGAAGCTCAGCTGGAAAAATCTGTTAGAAATTTTGAATCTTAGCTTAGTCTTCACGCAGTCCTCAGTTGGTTGAGGAAGGAAAAATTTTGATGAAAAGCATTGGATTATCCAATGGAAGCTTACAGAAGGTGCTATAAATCAATCTAACAAGGAAGCCCATGAATAAAGGCCCAATAGGAATGGCCCAATACTGGGATGAACATGAAATAAATACCTTAATTGTATTTAAGTAGGAAATCATTGAAACTAAAATAATATACAAGCTTTTTTTTTAAAAAAATTTTATGAAGGTGGAGTTACACTTTGGGCCCATTGTTCTGATTCAGGTGAGACTTCAAACTCTTCTTCGTCTTCATCACTTTCTTCAGAACGGTCATAGAAACCATATTGGAAGACAGAATGTTGCAGTAGAAGTCACCGATACTCGTATCGGAACCCCAAGAAGTGGTACTAGAAGAATCAGATCTCTTATCTTCATCAGATTCAGGATCTTCATGGATAATATTGATGAAAGGAGTAGGAGCAATATAACCCAATCCACATTTCGTCCTTCCATATTTCAGAGGAGGAATACGAACAGGCATTTTTCTTTCTTTTCTATTATTGAGGCCAGTCCTGAAGTCATAGCCCATATTTTTGATGATGTCTTTAGATTGCTGACTATAACGATGTAGTTGTAATCTTCCAGTATCATCATTTTTGTCATCATCTTCTAAATCAGAAGGACTTTGGAGCCCTTTGTAAAAGAATATTGGAATGTCTCCTGGCTTTCTGCTGGGAACTAGAAAGTATGAAGATTGTTCTGGTTCTAGGGATACATTTGTATGAACAGTCTGTACAACTCCTATGGTTATTGTGTTCAAGTTATCTAACAAATGTAAATAACTATGAACATAATTGCACACATCAACGTACTGCAAAGATGGAGACTTTTCATTAAATGTAAAAGCAGCAATATTTACATTGGGAGAAGGTTGAGCCTTAGAGATTTTAGCCAAATCAATGACTAAAGGGGGAGAAGAAGAAGAAGTTTTGTTTCGATTAAGATCGATAACAAATGGCTCAGAAGAGGTGAGCTCCCTTGAAGCTTGAGATGGAATAGTAATTCGCCCTCCAACTGGAATTAGCAGAGTATCCTGTTTCATATGTGAAGATACAGGAACCATAGTACGCCCACTGACAGGAATGATCAGTGTATTTTAAGTAGACGACTGAGGTAACGGAGAGATCCGTCCACTCACTGGAATGATGAAAGAACCTTCTCCAGAGGGTTTGGGAGATTGTTGCTGAGTAGCTCGACCTTTAACAGAGATTATTAAAGTCTCACTTTGTGCATCCTCTTTCTCCATAGCTTGTATGACCCTTGTATATTCTTCTTTGTACATTCGGGAATCATTGAAATAAGCTTCAACCCCATGGAAGGGATTTATATCAGCAACTTCTTTTTGTACTCTTCCATTGCTATCAATGTATTTAAAACACTGATGAAGAGTAGAGGGCACCACATTATTTTCATGAAAAAAGGGTCTCCCCAGAAGAAGATTATATGATCCTACAATCTTGATCACATAGAAAGTGACTTTGGATCTGAAATCGCCTATCTGAAGCTTCAGATGAATCTTTCCCAAAGGCTCGCTTCGGCTTTGATTAAATCCCAAGATAGTAGTAACCGTCTTAGAGAGCTTGTGAAGAGGGATTTTTAGTTCATCCAACAGACTCTTCGGCATTATTCTTATAGCAGACCCTGGATCAATGAGGATACGATCTATCTTCATCGTATCAATATAACCAGTGTAGTAGAGAGGCCGATCATGTCGATTATCCTCCAATAGCATGTCGTCTTGTGTAAAGGTGATATTTGGGATAATCTCCAATACACTGTTGCAATGTAAGCAAGTAGCAGGTTCTGCATCTGGCTTCTTCAATTGTGTAAGACAAGAGTCAGCTTGTAGAAGTGCTTCACTTAACGTCTCCCGAGTCTCTTTAGAAAGACGTAGAAGTTCAAAGAAGGACATTCTAGCTGGAGTATTAGCAAGTTGAGCTAAAATGTCGAAGTTGTAAGGCTTCTGAAGCCCAAGAGGAGGGGACTTCTTGATTGGTTTATCAAACCGAGCCTGTTGCTTGCCTTTCTCAAGAGCTGTGGGCTTGGGAGGAACAGGTTCTACTGGTGTAGTTGAAGGAACAGGTACAGTAGATGATTCGTCTTCAGGAGGAATATTAGGAGCATCTTTAGCAGCTGGAGGGATATCAGAAGTATCCTCAGGATTCTTGGAATAATCCTTTAGATAAGGTTTCCCCGTTCGAGTAGTACCAGCAAGTGCTTCTTTCTTTTCTTTTGGCTCTGTGTCAGAGGTAGATCCAAGAGAAGTCATATGACATGACTTAATCTTTTCAGCTTTCTTGGACTTTCGAGAAGTAGTCTTTTGAGGAGAAGGAGATTAAAAATCTACCACTAGATCTGGATGAATCCACATGATTTTTCCTGTTTCCAAAGTGATTGGCACTAATCCTTCAGAATGTGGAGGAGGAATATTCACTATTTCAAGAGTTGCCTTGGGAATAGGAACAATCCCACTTTCCAGGAGTTGAGGAGGGAAGTCTCCAAATTGCATAGAGACGACATTAGAAGTGACAGTCTTCTCTTTTGGAGTAAGAGAGATAGCTCCAGACTTAATCATCTCTTGGATCTTTCCTTTCAGTACATAACATGTACGAATTGTGTGACCCAATATTCTGTGGTATGGACAGTATTTGGGATGATCTGTCTTACCGGCTTCATCAGGTTTCTTGATTTCAGGTAATTGTATTTTATTACCTTTCAACAGACATTCAAAGATACCAAGGACATCGTCGTCGTCAAAAGAATATTCTTCTTTGGGGCGAGGTGTTCTTGATTGTTGAGTTGTAGAGGCAGGAGTTTGAACAGTTGATGCATCTTTGCTCTGAAGATTGACTTCAAGAGTTTCTTTTCCCTTACGAGCATTATTTTTATTATTAGCACCTTGACCTGTTTCTTTGGGAGTCATCTGCACTCCTAAACCTTTGAAGGTTTCAGCACTAATTTCTGCGGCTTTGGCACTGACTATGAAGGAAGGCCAGTCTTGAAATTGGGTGGATCCTGTCCACATGCTGATGATTGGTAACAAGTTTGATTTGCATGTGTCAATGGTGACAGCATCAGGAGTTCCAAGAGGCATCTTCAGAGCTTCTCTTCGAAACCGTTCAATGAAATCCTCTGTAGTTTCATTATTTTTTTGCTTGATTCTAATAAGAGCAGACATAGTCATGTCAT
Source organism: Iris pallida (assembly GCA_029216955.1). Taxonomy (NCBI): domain Eukaryota; kingdom Viridiplantae; phylum Streptophyta; class Magnoliopsida; order Asparagales; family Iridaceae; genus Iris; species Iris pallida. The sequence continues at coordinate 105,756 of JANAVB010030928.1, forward strand.
TGAGCCCTTCATAGAACCGTTCAAGAAATATTTGTTTGAAACCGGTAAATGAGGTAATGCACCCATCTGGGAGACTTCTATACCATTCATAAGCCGTTCCCTTGAGACATCCAATAAATACCCGAGTAAGGAGGGCGTCACTTGGTTGCAGTTGATCAGTCATCACTTCAAAGTGATTAATAAACTGACTTGGAGAAGTGGTTCCATCATAGAATGAGATAGTAGGAGGCTTGTATTTAGGAGGATATGATACTTGCTTCCATTCTATCGGATAAGGTTGCTTGATGCCTAACCTTTGTAAACCATCCTTCTGTTTGAATGCCTCGAATTGAGTTTTGAGATTTCTCAATTCTTCAGAGACAACTCCGGAAGATTGTGGAGTTGTAGCTTGTAGAGAATAGTTGGGAGGAGGAACAGCATTGTAAGCACTACCCCCAGCTCCAGAGAGACTATGATTTGGTTGAGCTGGTCCAGGAGTATTGGATTGTACTGCTGGAGGAACTTGTACTGGACTTATCTCAGTATCAACTGGTATGGCATCTGGTACAGTCTGTCGATTTTGCAACTGAGCTGCCATGAGTTCATACATCGACTTCATAGTATCAGCCATAGACTTCATTTACTGTTCTAAAGAAGCAATTCTTTGGTCCTGAGGAGTCACCGAAGAAGAAGGTTCATTGTTCAATTCAGTATTTCCATCCACCATATATGTTATGACTGTACGAGGGATTATTGATGAATTAGTGGATGTTGTATGCTCTGAATCACTGCTTCGTGCATCAAAGTCATTTAGAGGAGAACTACCCCCAGTAAGAAGAGGTAGGAAGTTAGATTCTCCAAGAAATTCAGAATCATCTTCAGAGATCAAATTTCTTTGACTAGAGGCCAGAACTCTTGTTCTGGTGTTTCTATATACTCCATCTGGACTATCAACTCTACCCCCGGTGTCCCGAGAGGTCATATTAACAGAAGCAAACAAAGGCTCATCTTTATCAGGCATAGGTTCACACTGAATCCGATTAAAGACAGATTGTCGTTTAGTTTGACATCTGCATTGCATTGTGACTCTTGGCTGGAAATCACATTCATGATCAACATGGTCATGAACCATTGATTGACATCTGCATTGAATTATGACTCTTGGCTGGAAGTCACATTCAGCATGATCCTTTGACACAGAATTACTCCTTCTCTTCTGTTGAAGGTGTTCTCGTAAATCTGTTTGTGAAGATTGAGGAGTATATTTCCTGTTCTTGGGTCTTGATGGCTCTTGATTATATAGAGAGTGATTAATATGAGCTACATAGTTTCTTGCATACTCTGCATCTGAATCTCTTATTTTCATATCCAATTGGCATGGTTTCTTAGCACCAGAAGTACTAAATTTTGTTCTTAAATCAGTGGAAGGTAACATATTAGTTTTAGAAACATGGAGTTTTCCTTCCATTGATCTGGATATTTGCAGAGAAGGAAGAGTTGAACCATCCCTTTGATTAGGAGTTGGTAACAGACCCTCTTTAATGGACAGATTCTGTGCCCAATTTGAAGAAGTCATAGAAGAAGACATTAAGGAATGTTTCTTCTTAGACTCATTCAGGTTTTGAGACATAGAATGTCCAGAAGGAAGAGTAGTCAAAAGACCATCTCCTTTCCTTTGATTAACAAAATTGTCAGTCAAAGCTGTTCCTGAAGTAAAAACTACAAGAGCAGAAGAAACAACTAAAGAGTTATTCCTTTTCGAAGGGACTTTGTGTGGAAGACCACCCCTAGTTCTAGTAGAACTTGGTAAAGAAGAAGAGATAGCTAAGGAGCTATTCTTCTTGGATGAAATACACGCTGAAACAGACTTGGTTAAGGAACCAGTGCTGTTAGCGTGACTTTTGAATTTAGAATTACACGCTGGAACAGATTTGGCTAAGGAGCCAGTACTGTCAGCGTGACTTTTGATTTTGGAAATACACGCTGGAACAGATTTGGCTAAGGAGCCAGTACTGTCAGCGTGACTTTTAGGGTTAAAATTGCACGCTGGAACAGATTTGGCTAAGGAGCCAATACTGTCAGCGTGACTTTTGGGATTGAATTTGCACGCTGGAACAGATTTGGCTAAGGAGCCAGTACTGTCAGCGTGACTTTTAGGGTTGAAATTGCACACTGGAACAGATTTGGCTAAAGAGCCAATACTGTCAGCGTGACTTTTGGTTACTGTCATCTTCGAGCGCACAAGAGTGTGCGTGCTTGCAGTGGAGTTCTTGCCAGTGTTAGGAGTAGACACTGTGGTAGAGACTTCACCATTGACTGCCAACTGATTCTTAGGGACATAGACAGAGTGTCCCTTCGACTTGGCAGTGATGATGGAGGCTGAAGTGGGCTTGCCACTCTTAGCCTGCTGCATTTCTTCATAGGCGAGTTGATCGAATTTGATCGTCATCACATTCTTCGTCGAGCCGATTGACGAAGTATCGCATTGAGTTATTGCCATCTCAGAAGAGGAGATGGTTTTCCCTAGCAGAGCCGCCAATTTATTTTCCATAAATAAATTCTCTTTATTTATTGTGTATCTGGGAAAATTACAACTGTAGGAATCCGATCTAGAAGACGATCGCTTTATCCCTTGGACTATGCGAAGAAGAAAAGCTCTCAAAATTTTGACAGTATATATCTATGTATCTGTACAATGAATGAGAAAAAGAACTCTATTTATAGAGTCAAAGTTAACTGTAAGGATAACTGTCTTCACAACCTGTGCCTAGTTAAAAATCACGCAGGATTTAACATACGCAAGGTTGTGAGCAGTTACTGGACGTGGCCTGTAACTGTTGGACACATGGCGAGCATGCATGGGTCGTGTGCAAGTTACAGGACACGCAGGCGAGAGATCAGTGGCATGGCTGCCACGTACTCCAATTTGATGAAATCCACGCAGACTTGTTGAAGACGAAATCCACGCAAACTCGGTGTAGAAAGCTTCAAAATCCACACAAACTTGGGGCAGGAAGCTTCAGGATCCACGCAGACTCGAGGTAAAAAGCTTCAAAATCCACGCAGACTTGAGGAAGAAAACTTCAGAATCCACGCAAACTTGAGATGAAGATCTCACAAATACACGCAGACTTGAGATAGAACTGCCAGCTGTCTTGATTTAGCCTGCCTCGACTGACACAAAATCTCTGACAGTGATTGCTTTGTCAGTCGCATTAAATGACAAGAAACCCTTTTGGTACGCCAACTTGACGAAGGCTGATTCTTGCTGAAGAAGATTTCGAAAGTCACGCAATAGACGGCTGTGATCTCTCAAGTTCTGTGCATACGTGGCATACGAAGAGACATTCTTCGACTGTCGTGCTGTCAGTCATAATTACTCTCTGACAAATGATGAGCTGTCTCTCAGCGTGATTTGTAAATATTGTCTGGATCAACTGAGCGTGACTTTTGACTCTGTCCTGATCAACTCAGCGTGACTGTTGGACTTGTTCTGATCAACTCAGCGTGACTGTCATTTTTAAAGGCCTACACCAGGTCTGCTGCAGGCGGTGGGGGGGGGGGGGTCGGGCGGATCCCCTCCGGCGGTGGTTGCGGTGCTCCCCCCAGCCGCGGGGGGGGGGGGGGGGGGGGGGGGGGTTGGGCGCACCCCATCAGGCGGTCGCGACGGGATCGTCGACGGTATGTCCGACAATGGTATCGGACGGAGATCGAATCCTTCGGGGTGTCTCCAACGCTCCGAATTTCGAATTCGGAGCAGCAGGATCTGGATCTCAGGGGTGCCAGATGGAGGGAGGAGGATGGACGACGGTTTGCGCGTCATCGCGTGGCGAAGTCCGGAGGAAAGGTAGGAGGAGGACAGGGCTATTTTAGGGATCGCTACTCTGCTGACAGACGACAGGACGGGTCAGGGGCGCGGCCATCGGCCCGTGGCCCTGTGGCGTCTGCTGGGAGATCAGTGGGCTGGTGGCCCAAGGCGACCGCGGCGGATAAGGGAAAGAGCAAGGTGGTGGAACTTGGCGGTCAAGGGTCAGGGTCTCCCCCCCCGGGGGTTGTCCTTAGGCCAAATGGGACGACTACACGGCCGACTGGAAGGTCCTGGGCAGATATTTACAAACCTGTGGGACCGAAAAGTCCCACATCGATGGAGTATGTGCCGTCGATTAAGGCAGGGAGGGGTTTCCGGGCCTCGTTCCCTGCGGAGGAGATAGAGAAGGTGACTGCCTACTGGAAGAATACTCTGGTTCTGTACGTCCTAGGCAACAAGCCTTTCTACGGACAGATCCGGGATTATGTAGCACGAGTCTGGCAGCCTAAGGGCAGTTTGGAGTTCTTTGCTCGCGAGAACGGCTTCTACTATGTGAAGTTTGGGCTTACGGAGGATGTCGCAAGGATCCTGCACGGCAGCCCCTGGACGTTCGATGGCAGGCTAATCATTCTGAAGGAATGGACCCCAGAACTTAGATGTGAGAGGAAAGTCCTGAATGCCATCCCTGTATAGATTCGATTCCCTGAATTCCCTGTCCGATTCTGGAGCATCCCATTGCTGATGCGTTTGGCGAGCTTGGTGGGCACCCCGATCAAGGCGGATGAAGCTATTGCCTTCCGTTCGAGGTTGATGTATGCTAGGATTTTTGTGGAGATTCGGGCTGGGGGGAGTTACCGAAGATGGTGGAATATATATATAAAATTCCTTCTGGAGAGGTGCTAACCCAGAAGGTAGAATACGAATGGATTCCACCTACCTGTTCACGATGTTCTTGTTTTGGACATCTAGCCAGTACTTGTTCGTCAGTTGGCCCCCCGATGGAGCCTAACATTCCCTTTAATGAGGTTCCAGATTCACCCCGTGACATGGATTCCAGAGATCACAGTGGAGAGGAGGTCTTGGTGGGAGGGACTACTCCTCCAGTGAGTTATGGCGGACTGAGCCTCATTGTCTCTACCCAGCTAGCTCCCACGAGTGGGGCTTTGCTCACCTTTCTGGGGCAGAAGAGTATGATTACCAGAGGCATGGTGGCGTCGGAGAGAGAGGAGCGCGGGGGGGGGGGGGGGGGGGGTGGCGGATCGGCTGAGGGGCATGTTTACTGTAGGAAGCGACGTGCTGTTGGTCCGCTGAGTGACGGTCCCTCCAGGGTGAGGGGCATCCTTCTGCCAGGGAGGAGGCGGTGTGTATTGACAACCCTGCCTGGGCGATGGTGCTCTCTTAGGTCGCTCCCTAGCAGGCCATTCCGACTGGGATGGAGGAGGATCTATTAGCGTCGGATGCGGTTCATTCCCCAAGTGCCGATCCGGGTGGTTCACAGGGGATTCATCCTATCATTAATTAATGGCTATTATCGCCTGGAATGTGAGGGGAGAGTGTTCGCTAGGGAGGTAGAGAGAGATTTGTGGGATTCTTCACAGAGAGAAGTACGACATCTCGGTACTGTTAGAATCGAAGATCAAAGGTGAAAAGACCCTTGCTCGGCGGACCCCATCTCATTGGGTCCAACTTCACAACCTGGCTCTCTGTCACATGGCCAGGATTTGGGTCAGATGGAACTCGAAGAGCTGAAAAGGGGACTTGATCTTGATGACGGAGCAGTTGATCGCCATCTCCTTCTCGAACAAGGGTGGTTTTCGATTCTTGCTGGGGGTGTTTTACGGCCACAACGACAGGAGGAGACGAGAGTCCCTGTAGATCGACATCTCCAGAGTTGTCGTCGTTGCTGATTCGTCGTCGCTTCCGCTTCTTCTGATAGGGGACTTCAATGCCCTTCTGCATCGAGGAGAGAAGGTGGTCGGCCGCCCAGTTCCAGACTCTATCCTATATAATTTCCAGAGATGTCTCCTCCAGGCGGGCCTCCAGGGATTGTTGCGCTCAGGCTTCATTTGGACTTGGCATAACAAAGCGATCTGGAACAGAGTTGCATGCCAACTTGATAGAGCCCTGGGCAATGGAGAATGGTTCTGGTATTTCCTCAATTCTTCGGCTGAGGGCTTGGCCGCTGGGAATAGCGATAATTCCCCCATCAGGGTAGGCTTCACTACTCGATCTCCTGGGATGTTTCACCCATTCAGGTACAACAACTGTTGGTATCTCTCGGAGGGCTATCTGGAGGCTCTCTCTGTAAAACCCCTAAATTTCTACTACAATTTTTTTTTAATTGTTTTGTATTTCATTTATATTTCGTATTTGTACGTCGCATACGAGCTCTCATTGTTGTATTTACGTAGCGTGCGAATTTTGCATTTCGTAAATTCTTGACGAGTGCGAATATGTGTCAAGGTACATACTTTAGCAAAATATTTTATTATAAATTTTAGTTTTATAAGAAAGGTTCTTGGTCAAATAAATATGATAAGTATTTTAATTTCAAAAAGAGTTATTATTCGTCATTTAAAAAAAATGGTTAGTAAATTGGAAAATTTTGGTTATATAAAAATATATTCTTGATAATTGCAAAGTTGTTATAAATCTAATTTGTCATTACAAAAACTATTTTATAAATTAATATTTAAGTAATATTATGGATTTTCAAAATTAATTAAAATGCTATATTTTAATATTATGGAAATGATATTTTAGAATTTTGTTTATTGAATATTTGAGTTATTTGTATAATTTAAATGTGGAAAAGATTTTTTTTTAAACCTGCGTTTAAATTTAAAGGGAATATATATCTAGATTGTTTTGGATTAAACCGATTTAAATAAATAGATGGAATTATCCATCAGGGGTTTAAACGAATACTAATCTCTATCCAACTGGGAATTCCCACATCCTATAAATAGGCAGGTACTCCTCCAATTTCTCCACAACAACCCAATGTGCACCGTGTCTGTGCCCTCCCATATCCACTATTCCCCCAATACATGTACATTAACCTCCTCGCGTCCGACATCCCGGCCGCATCCAAATTCCTAAATCTAACCCTACGCCCGCTGCCGTTCTCCCACTCCCCGTCACCCGAGCATCACATCCGCCCCCGTCTTAATCCCTGCCACAGCCAACACCACCACCCTCGTCGTCGTCGGCATCCCGACAACTCTCCCGCAACACCAACGCCGCCACCACCATCATTGTCATCCCGACGCCTCCACAAACCCGTCAACCACCACAGCGGCCCGACCACACCTTCGCGTTCCGCGGCATCTCCAGTACCACCATCGCCGTCGCCATCGACAAAACCCCAACCCGCTACTCCCACAGCCCCACCACCGTCACCGACAACCAAACACCACCACCAACGACAGCAAAATAAGAGAAGGAGGAGAAAACCCAAACCTGAGCCGATCCGCCGTGTCCCCGCTCCGGACGCGCCTCCTACTCCGGGCTCCGGTAGCCGCATCCTCCGCGCCCCTTTCTTCTTCCTCCGACCGATTCTCCGTCGCCGCCGCGGTCTCCACCACCGCCGGCGTGCGCCCTCCGCGCATAACCCTCTCTCCCTCCGGCGAACTCGATCCGCCCGCCCGGCGAGACCAACCAGAGCCGACCGCCGCCGAATCCGTCACAGATCCGCGCGTGAGACGCCGCACCTCTTCCCGACGTCGTGCCCGCCGCGAACGGCCGCCTCCACACGCGCAGGGCGCCCCGACCGGGGAAAACCCTATCGCCTCCTCCACCGTGGTCCTCCGGCGCCACCACGGCCGCGCGGAATCCCGGCGAGCGACCGCCCCCTTCCGCGCCCATCTCCTCCAGCGCCCGTCCACGCTGGAGCTCCGCCCTCCGGCTTCTCCGCCACCCAACGCCTTCTTCCGGTCCGCCTCCACCGGCCTCCCAGCGCCCGTCCGTCGCCGTTGATCCGACCTGGGCAGTCGCTGCTTCGCCGTCGAGCGCGAGCCAGGCCGGAGCGCCCCCTCTCCTCTTCGACCGGCGCCCAGCCGCTCCGCTCCAGCGCCGGCCACCCTCCGTCGATGGTAAGGAAAACCCTCGATTTTTCTTCTTTTCTCTCTCTCTCTCCCTCTCGTAAACCATTTGGGGGAGGGGGGGTGAATGATCTGATTATTATTATTATTATTATTATTATTATTATTATTATTATTATTATTAATTATCTCTTCCTCTCTCACTGTTGAGAGAAGTAGATTATTATTATTATTATTATTATTATACTAATATCAGTATTATTTAGAAAAGAAAGGGGCTGTATGTTTTTTTAACTATTATTGTTATTATCAATATGATTATTATTATTACTAATAGTATTATTAGTATTATTATTAAAGGTATTATTACTATACCATTAGGATTATTTTAATACTTTGTTATTAAAATTATTATTGTATTATTCTAGTTATTAAATAAATTGATATATAATATTATCAAAATTAGGGTCTAACCCTAAACTGTTTTTTATTTATATTCAAAATACTTATTTAATCTATTTAGAACTTAGCGTTTGCCCAAAAAGATTGATTATTTTACGTATTTTTCTAGACTAATAAAAATGTAATTCTACATTTTGCAATATAAAAAATATTTTCAAGTATTTTTTATAAGTACATTGTGAAATATTTTTGCGCCTCTTCGCTCAGACTCTCTTTCGAATTATTCCCTTTACGCAAAGCTAATCACGCTTCTCCATTTCCTTGCAACTTCGGACCATGACACATCGAACATGGCTAGCAGACAATCAAGACTTGTTGGAATATTGCACCACACCAGGCATAACACCAGGCAAGATACCTTGCCATTATTTACTGTTTATAGTTTGTCTGCATTTTATTTACATATCACTGTTCATTTATTTCCTGTTCTTACAGTTCTAGATTTACTACATGTTCAGTGATATTAATTAAATTGTTATTATCCTTTGATTGCATGTGAACCTAGAGTTAAGGGGCTACCGTCTGTAGTATATTGCATATCCTTTGACACAGTTGTACCACGAGGATGTGTGAGATGAGGGCATGTAAAGGTTCTTGCGTGTGGGCTGATCCCCCATGTGCATGCGTTAGGACTAACTGCTAATAGAGGCAAGTTAGGAGACTTAGCAGTTAGTAGAGAAACATGGTCGTGGATGCGACATGATAGGTACATTGGGTGGGGAGAACATTTTCTTATCATATGGGCTTCTATTGCACTTCCCTTGTAACCCGGAAGCTCCGCTGGAGATACGGGTATGAGCCTCTCAGGTTGGCCACTGTCGTTTTTCAACGTCATGCTCTCGGTCACTGGTGCCCAAGTGGAGACTATACCAGATCCCATTTACAGCCAGGGCTCATGCGACGAAAGGTTTGTTCTCACTGCATGTTCACTTTAGTTTGGTTAGATTACCTTATAGTGTCTTGTCACTTTCTTTGATTGTGGCATATTTATATTCAGTATTATATGGCATATTGATGTATCTTGTTACGTCCCTCTGAGGACCTGGTTATCTCGCCAGGTGTGTGTTTCGTGATTTCTTGCAGGTGCTCTAGCTAAGGCCATTCCTTCCTTCGTGGTGATTGCTCTTGGACTCGCCATTGCTTTCGCTTACTAAATTCTTTCCTTGTATATTTTTTCATATTTAATTTGGTTGGTAGTAGACTTTGTCTCCGCCCAACTATTGTGTACATGACAAATTCAAAGTTACCTTTATATCATATTTATCTTTGTGGATGAGATTTAGTATCTTAGTTACTGCATTTTACAGCTTATGTATATATACGAGGGCCCATATACTTCGTATGTATATAGCTGGCATGATTACGTTCTAGTCCTACGTATTTTGGGACTGGGGCGTTACATGTTTTTGTGGTGGCCCATGCAGGTCGAGTTTGTCATTTCGGTTACGTAATTGTACCGATGTGAGCCTGCAACATAGGATTAGAATCTAGGAATCTCATCCATGCAGCTTGACCTCTTCCCTTGGCTTCAAATTTCGAACTCTCGATCGACCTCCTTGAATTGCATCTTGCTTGATTTCTTTCTACCGTTGATTCTTATTTTCGTGCTTAGTGTCAACTAGGAGGATGACTACACTAGTATATGCTCATAGGTCAAACACACGGCTAAAATGGTCATATTGGCAATTGGAATACATTCAAGACTCTAATTGAGTTAAAAGGTTTTTTTTTCTTTTCTTTTTAGTGTGATTTAATGATTAGTAATTGGTAAAGTATGATATTACCAGGGAAAGTTTTAATCTTGAGATTTCTAAATAGTAAACACCATAGGATTGTGGTAGAAAAAAAAAATATATAGCTAGAATCTTTATACCATTGATTTAAGAAATTGATTGGCTTTTTGAGATTTGATGATTTATTGAGTTATAGTTATACATCTTTGCACAAGTAAAATATTGAGTTGCTTTTCGAGTTATGATAATTGTGGGTTTTGGGTGATAGATATACATCTTTGAACAATTATAAAATTTATTTGATTTTCGATTTTTGATGTTTATGATTATTATATTATAGTTATACGCCTTTGAACAGTTATAAATTTGAATTGAGAATGATCTTAGCTTTAAAAAAAATGGCCATAGGAATTATTTAAATTTGAATTGTACAACTTGTGATTTTCGTGTTGAGTAAATTTTAAATTTTAAGTAGAAGTAATGATGGCAAATTTTGGTTTAAATATTTGAAAGTTATGAAAATAATTTTTGAGAATTTTTCTTTATTTTAAATTGTGTCCTATGATTGAGGATTTATAGATCTATTTAGAGAAAAAAAAAGATTTTGACTTATAAGATTATTTGAAAATTTTTGTGGGATTGCTAATATTAAATTTTTTGGAGAATTTTGAAGGATGTGATGGAAATATTTTTTTTTTGATTGATTACAGGAAGTTACCATTTAAACGAATACTAATCTCTATCCAACTGGGAATTCCCACATCCTATAAATAGGCAGGTACTCCTCCAATTTCTCCACAACAACCCAATGTGCACCGTGTCTGTGCCCTCCCATATCCACTATTCCCCCAATACATGTACATTAATCTCCTCGCGTCCGACATCCCGGCCGCATCCAAATTCCTAAATCTAACCCTACGCCCGCTGTCGTTCTCCCACTCCCCGTCACCCGAGCATCACATCCGCCCCCGTCTTAATCCCTGCCACAGCCAACACCACCACCCTCGTCGTCGTCGGCATCCCGACAACTCTCCCGCAACACCAACGCCGCCACCACCATCATTGTCATCCCGACGCCTCCACAAACCCGTCAACCACCACAGCGGCCCGACCACACCTTCGCGTTCCGCGGCATCTCCAGTACCACCATCGCCGTTGCCATCGGCAAAACACCAACCCGCTACTCCCACAGCCCCACCACCGTCATCGACAACCAAACACCACCACCAACGACAGCAAAATAAGAGAAGGAGGAGAAAACCCAAACCTGAGCCGATCTGCCGTGTCCCCGCTTCGGACGCGCCTCCTACTCCGGGCTCCGGTAGCCGCATCCTCCGCGCCCCTTTCTTCTTCCTCCGACCGATTCTCCGTCGCCGCCGCGGTCTCCACCACCGCCGGCGTACGCCCTCCGCGCATAACCCTCTCTCCCTCCGGCGAACTCGATCCGCCCGCCCGGCGAGACCAACCAGAGCCGACCGCCGCCGAATCCGTCACAGATCCGCGCGTGAGACGCCGCACCTCTTCCCGACGTCGCGCCCGTCGCGAACGGCCGCCTCCACACGCGCAGGGCACCCCGACCGGGGAAAACCCTATCGCCTCCTCCACCGTGGTCCTCCGGCGCCACCACGGCCGCGCGGAATCCCGGCGAGCGATCGCCCCCTTCCGCGCCTATCTCCTCCAGCGCCCGTCCACGCTGGAGCTCCGCCCTCCGGCTTCTCCGCCACCCAACGCCTTCTTCCGGTCCGCTTCCACCGACCTCCCAGCGCCCGTCTGTCGCCGTTGATCCGACCTGGGCAGCCGCTGCTTCGCCGTCGAGCGCGAGCCAGGCCGGAGCGCCCCCTCTCCTCTCCGACCGGCGCCCAGCCGTTCCGCTCCAGCGCCGGCCACCCTCCGTCGATGGTAAGGAAAACCCTCGATTTTTCTTCTTTTCTCTCTCTCTCTCCCTCTCGTGAACCATTTGGGGGGAGGGGGGGTGAATCAGTGAAATGATCTGATTATTATTATTATTATTATTATTAATTATCTCTTCCTCTCTCACTGTTGAGAGTAGTAGATTATTATTATTATTATTATTATTATACTAATATCAATATTATTTAGAAAAGAAAGGGGCTGTATGTTTTTTTTAACTATTATTGTTATTATCAATATGATTATTATTATTACTAATAGTATTATTAGTATTATTATTAAAGGTATTATTACTATACCATTAGGATTATTTTAATACTTTGTTATTAAAATTATTATTGTATTATTCTAGTTATTAAATAATTTGATATATAATATTATCAAAATTAGGGTCTAACCCTAAACTGTTTTTTATTTATATTCAAAATACTTATTTAATCTATTTAGAACTTAGCGTTTGCCCAAAAAGATTGATTATTTTACGTATTTTTCTAGACTAATAAAATTGTAATTCTACATTTTGCAATATAAAAAATATTTTCAAGTATTTTTTTATAAGTATATTGTGAAATATTTTTGCGCCTCTTCGCTCAGACTCTCTTTCGAATTATTCCCTTTACGCAAAGCTAATCACGCTTCTCCATTTTCTTGCAACTTTGGACCATGACACATCGAACATGGCTAGCAGACAATCAAGACTTGTTGGAATATTGCACCACACCAGGCGTAACACCAGGCAAAATACCTTGCCATTATTTACTGTTTATAGTTTGTCTGTATTTTATTTACATATCACTGTTCATTTATTTTCTGTTCTTACAGTTCTAGATTTACTACATGTTCAGTGATATTAGTTAAATTGTTATTATCCTTTGATTGCATGTGAACCTAGAGTTAAGGGGCTACCGTCTGTAGTGTATTGCATATCCTTTGACACAGTTGTACCACGAGGATGTGTGAGATGAGGGCATGTAGAGGTTCTTGCGTGTGGGCTGATCCCCCATGTGCATGCGTTAGGACTAACTGCTAATAGAGGCAAGTTAGAAGACTTAGCAGTTAGTAGAGAAACATGGTCGTGGATGCGACATGATAGGTACATTGGGTGGGGAGAACATTTTCTTATCGTATGGGCTTCTATTGCACTTCCCTTGTAACCCGGAAGCTCCGCTGGAGATACGGGTATGAGCCTCTCAGGTTGGCCACTGTCGTTTTTCAACGTCATGCTCTCGGTCACTGGTGCCCAAGTGGGGACTATACCAGATCCCATTTACAGCCAGGGCTCATGCGACGAAAGGTTTGTTCTCACTGCATGTTCACTTTAGTTTGGTTAGATTACCTTATAGTGTCTTGTCACTTTCTTTGATTGTGGCATATTTATTTTCAGTATTATATGGCATGTTGATGTATCTTGTTACGTCCCTCTGAGGACCTGGTTATCTTGACAGGTGTGTGTTTCGTGATTTCTTGCTGGTGCTCTAGCTAAGGCCATTCCTTCCTTCATGGTGATTGCTCTTGGACTTGCCATTGCTTTCGCTTACTACATTCTTTCCTTGTATATTTTTCCATATTTAATTTGGTTGGTAGTGGACTTTGTCTCCGCCCAACTATTGTGTACATGACAAATTCAAAGTTACCTTTATATCATATTTATCTTTGTGGATGAGATTTAGTATCTTGGTTACTGTATTTTACAGCTTATGTATATATACGAGGGCCCATATACTTCGTATGTATACAACTGACATGATTACGTTCTAGTCCTACGTATTTTGGGACTGGGGCGTTACAGTCTCAGAGGGGCTTACTAGTTGTCAGGAGGGGACGGCCCAGTTTCGCTTGGTGCGTCGACTCAAGGCTACGAAGAAGGCTCTACGGAGTTGGGTGAAGGGGTTGTCCAAGTCTACCTTCGAAGATAAGGAGGTGGGGCTGCGGGCTATCCAGCAGGACATGCAATCTGACATACTTAACGGTGACCTGGCGGCAAGAGAGAATGAGCTGATCGGAGAAGTCAACATCTTGCGACTGCAGAAGGAGATTAGCACGGCTCAACATGCCAAATGTTCCTGGCTCAAGGACGGCGACCGCTGTTCCAAGTTCTTCTATGATGTCATCCGGACCAGACAGCATAGGAATCACATCTTCCAGCTTCTTGATGTAGATGGCAACCTAGTGGAGGAGCCGACTGAGATCCAGGACGAGGCTGTCAGGTACTACTCTGATTTATATTTCCAGATTGACTACCTGTCTGTGTTCCCAGAGGTTGTTACGAAAAGATTGGTGACTCCGTATGGGAATAGCATCCTTCTTGCCCCTGTTACTGTCACAGTCCGCACCTAGTGTAGGGGGACGAGAAGTGGGTATGTCCAGCCTACGCCGCAATATCGGCGGTAGAATGCTGTCCTAGGTTACTATCTAATCAACAACTCACGCAATTATATAATATACTTGTCAAATCTCAAATCCGAACGGAGGAAAAGTATAGATATAATAAAATCTCAATCACAGTCTAAGCACGATAAGATAACACAGAAGTTTATAACTAAAGACTAAACAACAACAATATCAACTACTAAATAATAATATCTCAGACAAACTCAAATACAAACTCGTATCTCAAGTTATTACAATTCAAGTTCTAAAACATGAAAACTAAACCAAGTCTACTAGCTAGTCTCCCGATCACTCCTGAGTGTCGGGGCCAAAGGTAGCTAAGCCATCTCCTGCTCCAAGGCAAGTAGGGCAAATGTCTTCAGGGCAATCATCTGTAATATTTTCAACAGGTCAAGTCAGGACAGGAACGAGTACAACTCATCTAGAAATCCCAAGTAAATGACAGAAAACTATAAAGCAGTTATAGGCAGTTGTATTGATGAACATGGCAGTTTATACAAGTAATGATATAGAGAAACAGTTAAGGTACAAGAAAAGTAAGGTAACTAAACAAGAAGAGAAGCATGGCAATGAAGACTGTAAAATAAGATATAGCTGAACTAGAGTAACATGATGAGTCCAGACAGTACAATATAAGTTGAGTGTAATCCCAATGTAAGTCTAATACAAGATAAGTCGAATGTGATTCCAGTACAGTATGAGTCGAATGTGATTCTAATCATTGTTCTAATAAGGTGATTAGAATAAGGTGATACGAATAATGATTCACATGATGTTCTAGCAATAATTCGAATTAACTCTCCAAGTGTGTTTTAAAATACCAAGATCGACATATAAACGGCTGTAGATAATAGGGCACACCACACACTGATCAGGTGAGGAATGGCTATCGTTTGAATATCATTCACAGAGGGGTAATTCGAATAGGGGATATGTCTACATGTCTAATCAGTATTTTCCCATCCAGTCTAATACAATGAATCCATAATCCAACACATAAGACGAATACAAGTCCAACCTGCACATGAAGATGCGAATAGGTGGTTCGAATAGTTCGAATGGTGATTCGAATAATAGAGGCAAGACGATTAAAGTATGTGTGTCGTATACATGAATTCATTAATAACAATACATGTTTGTAACAAGAATCAAATATAACTAACTAGAACTGAAGTACAGTAATTGACAAGTAAATGAAAGAACTATCAGAGAATGTACTTGTCTGACACTCTGAAAAGAGTAGTGCAATATCAGATGTCTGTACCTGAGTCACAATGTTCTAAATAGAGCAATATGGGTTATAATGTGGTTAAAATAAGATAAATGAAGTTTTCGATATAATTTACATGATTTCTAGGTCAATCTAGGTCAAAGTCAACTCTTGGTCAACTCTAGGTCAAACCAAGTCAACACTCTAGTCAACTATGTCAAACTTATGAAACCCAGTTTTGTTAATTAATATTAGTAATATATTATTATTATATTTATTATTAGTATTATTTTTGAGTGTTAAAATTTTTTCGAAAATAAATAAACCTGGACTTTTGGTTGTTGACTCACACTCGAACCCGGACCCGAGCCCGAACCCAGACCCAATCCTATTTCTAACTCTGAATTCTGAGTTCTATTTAATTAATAATAAAAAATTATGTTGAGCTGGTCCACGAAGGACCAGCACTCTCTCCTCTCCTCCTTTCACTCTCACGTATTCTTCTCACCCATTTTCTCCTCACAGCCACTTAACCAATTCCCCACTCCTCCCCTATTTACTCCCTTCACCCCTCCTTCAAACACCCCACCAGAAAACCACCTCTCCCTCTCTACTCTTCCTAGAGAGCAACTCCCCTTCACCTTCTCCTCATCCCCAAACTCCCGAACCCGACCCCCTGCCGAGCTCCTCCCCGACGAACCGGCCGCCGACCCCCGGCGCCCGTGCCCTAGCCCCGCGGCCTCCCTCAGCCGTGCCGTCCCCTGCGCCCCGCGAGTCGCGCCCCGACTCTCCAGCGCACCATTCCCGAGGACCCCCTCGGCGCGACCCTTCTGCGTCCGAGCCCTGCAGCCGCCCCGGCCGGCCGCGCCCGTCCTCCCCGGCTTCCCCGCGGCTTCCCTGGCCGCCCGGACCCACAGTCCAGTGGCGCCTCTCGCCAGCGCAGCAGCCTCCCCCGGCTACCCCGGACCCGCGCGCGCCCTGGTCCGTCCTGTCCGCCCTGTCCGCGTGCCCTAGCTCGCGGCCTCCGGCGACCCCGTTTCCCAGCGCTCCTTCGACGTTCCCGCAGCGTCTCCCCGCGCTTTCGCGGCAACATCCAGCGCTGTCCAGCGTTTCGGCTGTTCACGACTTGCTGATCCCGTCTTTCTTTTCTATTATAATCATCTGAGAGCTCTAGCCGAGCAACCCGAGGTATAACCCCTGTCCCATTTTATTTTTTTATACAGTCTATGATGAGAATGGTCCCCGATTCCCTCATGGGAATTCGGTTTTTAGCGACGTCGTATTTTTCGGAACCTTCGGAAAGGTTCTGTTGATTGTTTGGATTTTTTGAAACTTTTTGAAAATTGGATTTCGGTATATTTTGGCTTCCGGATATTTCCGGTATTGTGCTATGACGTTTTTGGTTGGATTCGGACTTCCGAAATTGTTTCGGGTCGTTCCGAATTAATCTGTGGATTGGTTGTGGATTATTTTTATATATATATTTGGGATTCCCTGGTTTGGGATTTGCAGGAAATTATCGGCGTATTTTCCAGTTTTTGCGTTGACCAAAATAGAGAAAATGCTGCCGGATTTTTCTGTAAATTTAAAGTATATTTTAAAAATGAATTTAAAATAGATTTCGGAAATATTATATTAAATATTTTGGGCGACGACCGTATCGGTCAATGGGCCCCGGCTAAGTGCAAACGAAACCGGCTTCGCCCGGACGTTGAGGCATTAGCCTAGTTGACGATTGGACCATATCTGAGACTCGATAAATATTTACTTTATTTTTACCATTTAATTTATTTCATTATTTATTTATTTATAATTAATTATAGTTTAGAACTAACGGCCGTTTCTGTCTTATTTCAATTTATGTAAATAAATTGTAATGGGCATAAGCCCAGCTGGTTGTTGGTTCTGTAACTGTAAATTTGGTAGCGTAGGTTTTTTTGGTTATTTGCTGATTTTGCGAGTTTTTGTAGCGTACGAATAAATCTAATAAAAGTATTTTCGTATAAAAATTAATAGAGATTTTCTCACCTAAAATCTACAAGTTTTAATATTAATTAACGATCATGTATTTCTCACTAAAATAAGAAATTTAGTTTTATACTTATAGTTACTAAAATACAAAGTTTTAATCAATATCGACGAGTTTTCCAAAATACAAATTTTAAAACGATCTTTCCCTCGTTATTAATTCAACGCACCGATAATCGTAATCCTGTTTGTGTTTTGTTAAATAAAGAATTAAAATGGATTAGGACACAAATAGAGATTTCAACTAGCGTAGCTAGATTGGTAACCCTGGAATTTAAGTCAATTTCTCGAATGTAGGAATTCGAGGACGATTCTGAATTTTCGTCTCGAAGTCTTCATCCTCTCCAGTCAAATCCATTTTGAGGCAAGTATAGTTTGTGTTAGTTTTACAGTTATTTTAATAATCGCTTTAATGCAAATTTAAACCACGATGCAAACACGAAACTCTCCCTGAGAGTACTGACTGCAATTACTGTTACTGATTGGGGACTGGGGGAATAGAGTAATGTTTATGACCACATCCAAATGTAACTTAGAACTGTATTAGCTTACCCCTCACACACACGGGGATAAGCCGAATCGTATCAATAGGATATAACTGTACATCCCAAGCCGGTCATATTCATTGCCTATTCAAATCACTCTATTTTACTGCTGGAAAAACTGTTCATTTCTAAACTGTTTAAAAGTGCATGATTCTATTATTCATTTTAACTATTTTAAATTAGCATGAATTGTACTTTACTCCCTCCTGACTGGAGATATAATTTTAGGGGACATTGAGGATGCTGAGCTGTTGTACAGCAGTTACTACGACCCTGTTCTGTACCCTGTAGTGCTGCCAGAGTCCCTATTGGAGGACGTTGGGACTGAGGCCGATGAGCCGGCTGATAGATAGATTTTCTTTTTCAGCATTGTTGTTTATTTCAAACTCTGTTATTTATTTCAGTACACTTTCCAGTTGTATTTCATTTCAAAGTTTAATAAAGTTTCATTTTCCGAATTTGAGTTGTGACAAATATAGATGTTGTTGTATGGTTACCTGCTAATGGAACAACTTACTGCCGCCGTCTCAACAACGGTGCAGGCTGGGCATGATCCGGTTCGACCCAATTAGTTGGGATCGGGTCGTGACATGTTTTTAGTGGTGGCCCATGTAGGTCCTTACAAACAACTTAGAAAAACATACCTAGAAACAATTAGAACACTAGAACATTGATTTGTCACAACATAGGTCCGAATTATATATAATAAATATTTTTGATTGATTATAGACTGGTAGGATACCTCGCTTATGTTTGTACCTAAACCTTCCATATTATGGCCAAAGGAAAGACTATCCGATCCGGCCCTGCTGATAATGAGGTGTTATCTCCTTATCACACCCCTCTCCCTCAGGTCTATTCCAATCCTTCTCCTTTGCAGCTCATCAATACCCCCTTTGCTGCACAAGTCCCTGTCACAGCTCATACTACAGCCGAACCTATTCTGCCCACGGCAATTCCATCATCTCCTGTTATGATAGTTACCCCTGTCGCCCCATCAGTACCAGTAGATACCTCCCAAATGGTTGCCCTACTTCAAGGAATCCTGGAGTCCCAGAAGGCCCAAGCCGAGGCCCAGCAGAAACAGATTGATATCACGAGAGATGTTATGAAGGATGTCAATGACGTAGCCTTAGCTATCTTAAACCGAGTTGGTGCGGAACCTCACCCTAGGAGGAATACTCCTGAATTTAGAAGATATTTGGGTCCCATCAAGTACTCTACTTCCCGACAGTCTTGTCGTAAGAAGTTATTGGCTTGTGACTACTGCAAGAGGCCTAGTCACCTAGCCGTTAGTTGCCGCAAGAGATTGGGACAATATTTGGCATATGGATCCGCTGAACATCGGGTAAAGGACTGCCTCTTATCTTTCCATTCTACCAGAGCATCAATCTCAGCAACATTTGCTATGCTGCAACCTAGGGACTCTCTTCCTATCAAGCAGGTCTTGTCTCCTACACCCACCGCAGAAAGGCATGATACAGACTCGAGAATCATAGAAGAAGATGAAGCAGTTGGAGACTGCTCGTGCAAGAGCCAGAGCCATGAAGACTAGTACCTAGAACTGCTGAGTAGCATTATCTATTGTTATAAGAAGTTGTAACAGGATGTCCTTAGAATAATCATGAGAGTCTTGCTGTAATTCTCCAATATGAATAAAATTCTTGGTTACACCTTTATGGTAGATATCTTTCCCAAAGTCTTTCCCCTACGATACCATTTCAGAAAATTGTATTCTTAATGAGAAGGAATGTAAGGCGGTATTTATCAGGGATGTATTGGTGATTAAGAATTGGAAGAGTAGAATTTTGGATTACCAAAATATTATTTGGTACCTATAACAAATGGAAGTGATGATGGCATGAGGAGTGATTTTGACCTTGACCAGTTTAGGCCGACTGTATGATGGTATATGTTACTACATATTTTATTTCCTAGATTTTGTATCTTTTAGTGTCCCATGATTTTCGGGATTATCTCCTTTCCATATCTTTAACAGGTTTTAGCACCCCTTAAGATCTATACTTTTGTTATTTATGGACCAATATTAGAACTCTTCAATCTCCTTCGTCAGTAGACCTTTTTAAACTTGTCCACTAGTTGACCAAATCTTTTTCTATCTTTAACGGGAATCCAGACTCGTTCTCTATCTAGAGTTTTAAACTCTAATAACTCTTATCTACCTGAGATACTTATATGATTAGCATATCCAAACTTGATCTAAATTCTAATTGACTTTCTTGGAACGAATCCTGAACCAAATCCTTCTAGAACCATAAACCTCAATTATTACCGAAAGAATTGGTTCAGCCTAGTTAGTTCATGATTCCCCTAGAGAAGATAATTTCAAAATAACCTCAAATTTTGATTGTTATCTCCTAGGTTATTCCAAATATTTTATTGTTGATTTCCTCCACTCAATTTGAAAACCCTACACTCTCGATGCAACTTCTTAATCAATTCAAAGCCTAGACAATTTTTAAACTCAATGCTTGAGTACCGTGAAGTACGAACGGTCAGGGAATTGATTCCATCCTATTAGTAAATCTTCTTTTAAATTGTTGAACCATCCCCTTGTTGGCTTTACTAAACCATTTTAACCTAACTTCCCGAAATCCATGAAGACATACTTCTTTTATGTCAACCCTACTTTCCATCACATTTTCAAAACTTTCCTTGGATAAGAAATTATTTCTTCAAATAATTTTGGTAAACGTCTGTATCCTTTAAGTGATTTGTCGGGAATATTCTCATTGACTTCTTCAACTCAACCCAAAGCTCTGATTCTTCTACCTTATCCTGTGTCCAACTCAATTAGTCATACTCAAGCTTGATCAATTTCTTCAAAATCAAATCTCTTAAATCTCAAAAGCTACTGGAACACATATTTATCCTGACAAATTTTCTTAAAACCAGTAGGACCTACATCAACATCTTTTTCTATCATGAATAGAACTTTAGGACTCGTTTGAATTTTTAGGAAACTTCTTTGGAATTCTTATGGACAAAGTTGAGAAAATATCCAATAACCTAATACGACTTCGCACATTTGCGTTGTAGTAATTTGCCTGAATTATGAAAACTGTGAGTTTACTGCAGCCAGTTGCGCACTGGCGAGGCAAAAGACTCTAAAGTTGAAGTGACTTCGGGTGTTCATAGGTTTCCGTATATTATTGTGACTGTCCTAAATGCACCATGTTGATCTTCTATGTTGCTTAGCTATGAAATGGATAAAGTTAAAAGAGTACTCGATAACCTAAAATTATTCAAGTTATTGGGTCAAAAATTCACTACAGTCAGGTGCACTCTGGCGAGGCATGAATTTGAGACAAAGTGACTTCAAACATATTTGGTTTTCGAATATTATTCAGACTATATTCAAACCATGGTTGTCTTTGCACCATCAACTCATTCTAACTTTTGCCTGATTAAAGAATTTACATTTCTAGCGGTTGTCTCCTTTCCCAGAAATCTCTTGTCATATTCATAAAGAAAGGATTTTCTATAAAATTCTACTTGATCTTCCTAAAAACTTATTAGGATCAAATCAATCTCTGCTACCTCAATCTCTTTTCTGTTTCAACCTTGGTACATTGCACACACATATATTCTTATATCTTATATATTTATTCTTTTATTTATTTATTATTATTATTATTTAGTTGCAGATTTTGGAAGCTAAAGATAGTTATCTTGTAAGTCTTTTCCTGCATATCTTATCTTCTAACCATTGAACAGCGAAACGACTTACTTTCCATCCTCTTTGATCATCACTCGGCCCTCATTGGAAATATTTCACTCGATTACATTCATTATTATTCTAATCATCTCTAATATCCTACTATCGTACAACTTTTATCTTTCCTGAGTCACAAACCCTTATACCCCATTCCAATTTGATTTGACATTTTAGTCCATCATCTCAAATGATTCCATTTGCTTTTTGCCTTCTCAATACACTGTTGACATTTGCTTCTTTCTTGCATTTCCTGTTTCTCGAGACCCCATTTGATTTTCTCCTATTCAGGATCATAATTTTTACCTAGATTTTTTTTTCTCTCGTGCCTAAAATGATTTTATCACCACAACATTCCAACCTAATTTCAGATCATATCTAGATCATGCCGATAGTTTATCTTTGTACCTAGTGACCATGCCTAGAATCCAATCGTGCTTGATGATTTAAATTCTAAATTTTTGTTCAAGGTTAGGTGATTTTGATTGTACCCGGCTCTATCCTTGAAATTTTGAGGACGAAATTTTCTAAGGAGGAAAGATTGTGAAACCCAGTTTTGTTAATTAATATTAGTAATATATCATTATTATATTTATTACTAGTATTATTTTTGAGTGTTAAAATTTCTTCAAAAATAAATAAACCTGGACTTTTGGTTGTTGACTCAGACTCGAACCCGGACCCGAGCCCGAACCCAGACCCAATCCTATTTCTAACTCTGAATTATGAGTTCTATTTAATTAATAAAAAAAAATTATGTTGAGCTGGTCCACGAAGGACCAGCACTCTCCCCTCTCCTCCTTTCACTCTCACGTATTCTTCTCACCCATTTTCTCCTCACAGCCACTTAACCAATTCCCCACTCCTCCCCTATTTACTCCCTTCATCCCTCCTTCAAACACCCCACCAGAAAACCACCTCTCCCTCTCTACTCTTCCTAGAGAGCAACTCCCCTTCACCTTCTCCTCATCCCCAAACTCCTGAACCCGACCCCCTACCGAGCTCCTCCCCGACGAACCGGCCGCCGACCCCCGGCGCCCGTGCCCTAGCCCCGCGGCCTCCCTCAGCCGTGCCGTCCCCTGCGCCCCGCGAGCCGCGCCCCGACTCTCCAGCGAACCCTTCCCGAGGACCCCCTCGGTGCGACCCTCCTGCGTCCGAGCCCCGCAGCCGCCCCGACCGGCCGCGCCCGTCCTCCCCGGCTTCCCCGCGGCTTCCCTGGCCGCCCGGACCCCCAGTCCAGTGGCGCCTCTCGCCAGCGCAGCGGCCTCCCCCGGTTACCCCGGACCCGCGCGCGCCCTGGTCCGCCCTGTCCGCGTGCCCTAGCTCGCGGCCTCCGGCGACCCCGTTTCCCAGCGCTCCTTCGACATTTTCGCAGCGTCTCCTCGCGCTTTCGCGACATCGTCCAGCGCTGTCCAGCGTTTCGGCTGTTCCCGATTTGCTGATCCCATCTTTCTTTTCTATTATAATCATCTGAGAGCTCTAGCCGAGCAACCCGAGGTATAACCCCTGTCCCATTTTATTTTTTCATACAGTCTATAATGAGAATGGTCCCCGATTCCCTCTTGGGAATTCGGTTTTTAGCGACGTCATATTTTTCGGAACCTTCGGAAAGGTTCTGTTGATTGTTTGGATTTTTCGAAACTTTTTGGAAATTGGATTTCGGTATATTTTGGCTTCCGGATATTTCCGGTATTGTGCTATGACGTTTTTGGTTGGATTCGGACTTCCAAAATTGTTTCGGGTTTATATATATATATTTGGGATTCCCTGGTTTAGGATTTACAGGAAATTATCGACGTATTTCCCAGTTTTTGGGTTGACCAAAATAGAGGAAATGCTGCCGGATTTTTCTGTAAATTTAAAGTATATTTTAAAAATGAATTTAAAATAGATTTCGGAAATATTATATTAAATATATTGGGCGACGACCGTATCGGTCAATGGGCCCCGGCTAAGTGCAAACGAAACCGGCTTCGCCCGGACGTTGAGGCATTAGCCTAGTTGACGATTGGACCATATCTGAGACTCGATAAATATTTACTTTATTTTTACCATTAAATTTATTTTATTATTTATTTATTTATAATTAATTATAGTTTAGAACTAACGGCCGTTTCTGTCTTATTTCAATTTATGTAAATAAATTGTAATGGGCATAAGCCCAGCTGGTTGTTGGTTCTGTAACTGTAAATTTGGTAGGGTAGGTTTTTTTGGTTATTTGCTGATTTTGCGAATTTTTGTAGCGTACGAATAAATCTAATAAAAGTATTTTTGAATAAAAATTAATAGAGATTTTTTCACCTAAAATCTACAAGTTTTAATATTAATTAACGATCATGTATTTCTCACTAAAATAAGAAATTTAGTTTTTGTCACGTCCCAGAACCAGAATACTGGAGAGCGGGGGAATGACTCAGCCAGCTACGTATTACGGGTAGATGAATACCGTATAATACGATCAATGCTGTCTACAAGACGAGGGGGTGCATACTACATGAAAGTCTCCCTATGGTCACTTTACTTCTATTGTGTCAATCATTCAAACAAGAAACAGAAATAGAGAACATGTGAGATAAAGCAGTAAGGCATCCCAAACGCTCAGTCAAAATGTTCTTGATATCTGGCTTTACAAAATATAGCCAGATGATGTAGTAAGTATACACAATTGTTAGCAGCTGCAGCCTGACTTAGTTACAATTATGCAAAAGTAGGTACAAGACAATCCGACTAACATATCGGCGCCAAGCGGCAAAGTATAAAGTAGATAACAAAACGGGCGGGGAAGTAAGAAACCCACTCGAGTCCTCCTGCGATCATCCCTCTAGTGTTGACCATCTTGGAGGTAGAAGTAAGCTGGATCCTCGGGGACTGGCTCTAAATCTGGCCATGCAAAACCAGAGAGGTTAGACCTCTAATAGCAAGTACCGCAAGGGAGCACGATATGAGGAATGAAGCCAGTAATAAGAGAATATGATAATAGATCTCTGCTATCTACTAGGACTCACACAACATCACGACACTTCGAACCAACCTCCCAACCAAACAAGGACAAAAGTTGGCCCGTCATGTCCTGACATTCTGATCATCTCAGTTAAGTAACAGAGTAGGCCCAAGTTATCCTGGTTTTATGCAATGAGGATTTCTCAGTTCTTACTATGCACAAGCAAGGCTAGTTTACCCAGTCAATCAATTGCGCCAATCATGAATTAGACGAGTCCCAGCGAGACGCCCGTCATTAATATACAATGTTTAATAGATAATATAACCAGATACCACTCCCTGCCCGTGTGGCAGATTTGCAGCATCTGTAGGGACCAACCGGTCTGTCGGGCACTACTAGTCCCAAGAGGGCTGCCATGTAAGAACTCGAAAATCCATTCTCTCCATGCAATCATTATTTTATTTAACTTAATAGTCTCTACGTTGAGTAAAATCCCATGCCGTGGATCATGGTCATTCAGAATGAGTACTTTCGTACGGGGTATGATATGCGCAACTCTATAATGATACCAGTGCGGTCAGGTTGTAGGTCTTACATAGCGTAATGCAACAATCAAAACTAACCACGGAGTAGTCATGCCTTGACCATAAAGTACACATGCTTCTTTGGTAAGATAAATAAATAATAAATGAATTGAAGCCTGCATGTGCCTGTATGCCAATATTCGGGATTAGCCAGTCGATTTTAATAGTTCATAATTAATATGAATGTGTCTCATTCATTCAATTTAATAAGACGACTAGCCAGTCTCTTAGTTCCAACTAGGAACGTATGATCAATTATTAGTCAAGGTCACAATCATTATCAATGGTGACAAGGCATGAAAGTCAACTAATATTCAGTGGGGTCGA
Organism: Iris pallida; assembly: GCA_029216955.1. NCBI lineage: Eukaryota > Viridiplantae > Streptophyta > Magnoliopsida > Asparagales > Iridaceae > Iris > Iris pallida. Next base: position 131,454 of record JANAVB010030928.1, read on the forward strand.
GTCTACAACTCTCAGGGTTTAATTCCAGTCAATCGGGTATCTATAACTCAATTCACGACACATGGTACATCCCACGTAACAATCTATATTTAACAGAAATATTAGCATATCATGATTATATCAAGTTTATGCAAAAAGGCGTAAGGATATAAAATGGACGTTAAATATCTAATAAGATATCAATATACAGGGCTATAGAAGATCCAGGGTAAGCAGGCTACGCTCATGTCAGCCTACGCTCAAGTCAGCGTACGCTCAAGTCAGGCTACACTCAAGTCAAACTATGCTCAAGTCAGCGTACGCTCAGGTCGGCATACGCTCAGGTCAAGCTAGCGTACGCAAGTCATACGCTTCCAAAAGGCAGCGTATGAACTCCATACGACTCCTTACTATCCAAGCCAGCGTACGCAAGTCATACGCTTCCAAAAGGCAGCGTATGAACTCCATACAACTCCTTACTATCCAAGCCAGCCATACGCAAGTCATACGCTTCCAAAAGACAGCGTATGAACTCCATACGACTCCTTACTATCCAAGCCAGCGTATACAAGACCATACGCTTCCAAAAGGTAGCGTATGAACTCCATACGACTCCTTATTAAGGTAGCGTATACAAGACCATACGCCGCCAAAAGGCAGAGTATGAGGCAGACTACGCTGCGCTAAAGAGCGCGTGTAGCTCAGTGGCTCAAGCTAAAAAGCTCACGCCCACTGCTCACTGTCTTCTCAAAAGTCAGCAAGAACTCCATAGTTTGAACCCAAAGCTTCAAAATCTATAACTTGGTCAAAATAAGTCCAAATCCAACTTTGCAAAGGTCAAGATCGGGTAGAATAAAATTCTCTACAACATGGAACCATCAAAACTTGAAAACAAAGAAGTTTGATAGATCAAAACCACTAAAATCCGAAAATAACTAATTTCTAGATCTACTAAAAATAAAACTTCAAAACAAAAAATGCCAAGTTCTAAACTCTCTTAGAATCACAAGGGAAAGAGAATGGAACCATAAAAATGGGTCCTCATGAAGAAGCAAGTTGCCTACGGGTTTGGTAGGTGGAGAGAGTAATGAGAAAGAAGAAGGAGAGTGATGGTGAAGGAAAAATAATAAAGAGAGAGAAGGGGGGGGGGGGGTTGGCTTTAAATGAAAAGGTGGTGGTAGGTGGGGGTATTGGGTTCATAATGAACCAACTAACTAAACCAAACCAAGCCGAACCCAAGTCTAGCTAAAGCAGAGAAATAAAAGCAGAAAGTAAAATACAGAAAATTAATTAACATGAATTTAAAGGAATTTAAATATAGGATAATACATGATAAATATTAAATAAATACATTTGAGCAGTACATGTATTAAAATACGTATTCTGGGAACGGAGAGTGACATCTCTACCCTCCTTAGAAAAATTCCGTCCTCGAAATTTCAAATCCAAACAGGATAGAAACATCGGGGCTAAACTAATCTAAGTACAAGCAATTCAATCAAGCAATCATTTTACAATGTCCATAGCAAGTAACATATCTATATTTAACAATCTACGATATCAAGCAATTCTACCCAAAAGGTGATAAGCATGAGGAATCAAGACAATCAAGGTACACAGAAAAAAAATATACCTTGTGAGTCAAACAGGTGTGGATACCGTGATCGGATATCATCCTCACGTTCCCACATTGACTCTCCTAAAGAGTGATGACCCCAAGCAACCCGGACAAGGTTAATTGTTCGATTCTTGAGTATCTTCTCTCTTCGGTCCAAGATGGACACAGGCTGCTCCTCGTAAGATAGGTTGGTACCAACAACCAGTTCTGAATGATCAAGGATATGGCTGGGGTCCGATACATACCTTCGCAATTGAGATACATGAAATACGTCATGCACCTCTCGTAACGAAGGTGGAAGGGACAAACGATAAGCAACATCGCCTACCCTATCAAGGATAACGAATGGTCCTACGTATCACGGACTCAACTTCCCGCGAACGCCAAATCTAATGACCCCACGGGTAGGTGAGATCCGCAAGAACACGTGGTCCCCAACAGAAAACTCTAGCGACCTACGATGCTGGTCCGTCCAATGATGATGTCGATCCTGCGCAACTCGAAGTCGCTCTCTAATTCCTTTAACCAATTCAACTGTCTGAACAATCATTTCCGGGCCTAACATCTTTCTGTCCCCGATATCATCCCATGCTAGTGGTGACCTACACTTCTTACCATATAGTGCCTCAAATGGCACCATCTGGATACTGGCATAATAACTGTTGTTGTATGAGAACTCAACTAAGTGCAGGTGGCTTTCCCAAGATCCTCCAAAATTCAGAGTGCAAGCTCGCAACATATCTTCCAAAGTCTGAATTGTCCTTTCTGATTGGCCGTCCGTCTGTGGATGATAAGCTGTGCTAAATCTTAACTTGGTACCCAGACTATGATGTAAGCTCTTCCAAAAATGTGACGTAAAGCGGGTATCTCGGTCTGACACAATACTGACAGGGACTCCATGCTGCCTGACTATCTGCTGCATATACAACTCCGCCAACTTTTCTGTAGATTGTCCTACTCTGAAAGGAAGAAAGTGTGCTACCTTTGTAAGCCGATCTACTATCACCCAAATAGCATCTTTACCACTTGGTGACCTCGGTAAACCGGTCACAAAATCCATTGTGATGTGTTCCCACTTCTATTTCGGGATAGGAAGCGGTTGCAATAATCCAGCTGGCCTCTGCTGTTCTGCCTTTACTTGCTGACATATCAAGCAACGGGAAACAAACCTAGCTATCTTCCTCTTCATCCCGTTCCACCAGAAGTGCCGCTTGATATCTTGGTACATCTTGGTCCCTCCAGGATGTATGGAATACTGAGAACTGTGAGCTTCTGTCATAACTTCCTGTCTAATATCTCCACTAGGCACACATAGACGTGATCCAAACCTAAGCGTACCATCTTCGTGAATTTTCATCTCTTTTTTGAGCCCTGACTCACATTCTGCCCTAAGCTTCTGAATCCTTGGGTCCTGTGCCTGGGCTGCCTTGATCCTGCCTACCAAGTCGGATTGAACTTGTAGACTCGCCAGAATTCCTACATCACTAGGAAGTATAACTTCGATGCCCATCTCCTGAAGGTCTTCTAAGATGTGCTTCTGCGTTGTCAACATAAATGCGCCGCCTCTTCTGCTGAGAGCGTCTGCTACCACATTAGCCTTGCCTGGATGATACTGAAGCTCCACGTCATAATCCTTGATCAGCTCTAACCATCTTCTCTGCCTCATGTTCAGCTCTTTCTGAGTAAAGATGTACTTCAGACTTTTGTGGTCTGTGTACATGTCCACTCGGTCACCATATAAGTAATGCCTCCATAGCTTCAAAGCAAATACTACTGCCGCCAACTCTAAATTATGAGTTGGATAATTCTTCTCGTGGTCTCGAAGCTGCCTAGATGCATACGCTATCACCTTCCCATGTTGCATAAGGACACATCCAAGTCCTTTTCCTGACGCATCACAATATACTGTAAAACCTCCGGGTCCAACTGGCAATGTAAGAATAGGCACTGATATCAACTTCTGCTTCAGATTCTCAAATGATGCCTGGCATTCTACCGACCAGACGAATGGTACATCTTTCCGTGTCAAGCGGGTCATAGGTGCTGAAAGCCTCGCAAAGTCTGATACAAACCTTCTGTAATATCCTGCCAATCCCAAGAAACTCTGCACATCTGCTACGGTTTTGGGTACTGGCCAACTCTCTGCTTCTACCGTCTTGGGATCTACTGCTACTCCAGCTCCTAATATGATATGACCCAAAAATGAAATATGATCCGACCAAAACTCACACTTGCTGAGCTTGGCATACAACTGGTTCTCTCTCAGAACCTGTAACACTTTCCTGAGGTGGTCTTCATGCTCCTCTTCACTAGCAGAGTATACAAGAATGTCGTCGAGAAATACTACGACAAACTGATCTAAATACGGCATAAAGATACGGTTCATCAAATCCATGAATATAGCTGGAGCATTGGTCAAACCAAACGGCATTACTAAGAATTCATAATGTCCATACTTCGACCTGAATGTTGTCTTGGGAATGTCTTCCTTTCGAACCCTCACTTGATGGTACCCTGAACGAAGATCTATCTTGGAGAAAACTCTAGCTCTGCTCAACTGATCAAACAAGTCGTCGATCCTTGGTAGTGGGTACTTGTTCTTTACTGTTGCCGCATTAAGCTTCCTGTAATCGATGCACAATCTGGATGATCCATCCTTCTTCCCCACAAGTACCACTGGTGCTGCCCATGGCGATATGCTAGCTTGGATAAACTTCTTCTCCTTCAATTCCTCTATGTGCTGATACACCTTGGCCTGCTCCGAATCCGCCATTCTGTAAACCCGATCTGATATTGGTTTAGTTCTAGGTGCCAATTCTATGCTGAACTCAATATCTCTAACCGGTGGCAGACCGGGAAGTTCTTCGAAAAATACGTCTAGAAATTCTTCAACTACCTTCGGAACCTGAACTTCTTCCATTGCCGTTATTACTCCCTGCTCTTGCTGAGTTGCCTCTGATCTGACTAAGGTAAATTTCTTCATGCCTGGAATATCAAAAGATACACTCCCACTACGACAATCTATTGTCGCATGACTGTCTTTCAGCCAGTCCACTCCTAAGATAACGTCGAAATTTCCAACAGGAAATTCTATCAACCGGGCGGGTAAGGAATGCCCGCAAACTACAACACTACACGCTAGAATAACTCTACTAACTCCTACGAGCCCATTGCCAGTGAGTATATTCAACCTCCCTGGCAATGCCTCGAACTCCATTCCTAGCCGTGTCGTAAATTGCGCAGATATAAATGAGTGTGATGCTCCCGAATCAAACAATGCTACTGCGGGATATGAGGCGACGAGAATGTTACCTGCCATAATATCTCTCGATGCTAATGCCTCCTCCAAGGACAGTGTGAATGCCTGCCCTCGACCTCCTTGCTGGTTCCCATGCTGTGGCCTAGCCTGGTGCTGCTGCTGGCCCCTTCCTTGATGATGCTGGGGTGGTCTATGCTGGTGTTGCTGTATCGGCGGTCCCTGCTGCCGAAACATCTGAGCCTGCGGCATTAACGGACGCTGGGCCAATGGTCTCACTGCCACTGCTGGTCCCCGATACTGCCCTATCCCTGGTGCTGGCAGAGCAGGAAACTGTTGCCCTGGTCCTCCTGACCTCGAATTCATGGGACATGTGGTAACCCGATGATCTGGATTTCCACATATCAAACACAGTCCGTTTAATGCCCGACACACATCTCAGTGTGCCCCATCTTCCCACAATAAGTACAGCCCGCTGGGGGTTGCTGGTTCTTCTTTTGTTGCTGCTGCTGTCTGGGTGGTGGTGCTGGCCCTCGTATTGCCACATCGTGAATGCGAATGCCAAGGGATGGTGCTGTTGTTCGGGGCGCTGCACCCCCTCCTCCTTCAATCTGACTGTGAGATCTCTTCTGACCTCCAGTCCTTACTGTGATTCTCTGAATGGTGATCTCATGCCTTCGGATTGCCGTCAATATATCGTCAAAAGTCTGGTAATTGTGCCCCTCTATCAATTGCAAGAGCTCAAGATGAAACCCTTGCTGGAACCTCATCGCCCTCTGGCACTCCGTTGCTACCATCTCTGGGGTAAACCTACTTAATCTGCAGAACTCTGCTGCATGAGCATCTACCGTCTTGTCGGCCTACTTGAGGTTGATAAACTTCTGTTGTAGCTCAAACTGCGCCACAACTCCATAGTACTTTGTCTTGAATCTTGCTGTGAAATCGTCCCAAGCAACGGGACGTCTGATACCTACTTCCTCTGATTCCTACCAATCACGCGTGAGATCCTGAAGTAACAACTTCACCTGATCCACACGTTCTTCTGCCGGTACCTTAGCCGCCGTCAAAATAGCCTCAATATCCTTAAGCCATACATCTGCTGAGATAGCATCCTCCGTGCCCTCGAAACGACGGGGGTTGAACTTGCAAAATCTGGTTGATGCTCCTGAATCTGGCCTCGCCCCTCTTTCCAAAGCTGTCTGCAACCCTTGGTTGAGTAGTACGTTCTTGTTTCGATTAACAAAATGCCTTTCGGAGGGATTGGCTTTTAAAAATAAAACGAGAAAGAGTACAAGAAGTACAACTTTTTGATTCTGGGAAAGTATTGCTATGGAAGTCTGATTCGTAAATGATCACTTTGTTCCTTGGACCATATGATGATGATGAAGATCGCTGCTTGAAGTAGAACAACTTGGAAGAACTAACGCAACAGAAAGGTATCGAAGCACTTGGGCACTGATGGCGAGGCCGAATGCTTTCCTGCTTTGCTTCACTCTGTTCTTGGAAGAAAAGTTGAAGAAGAATGCTCTAGAGGATCAAAATCTCGAATCTCTGATCTCTGTATTCTCTCCTGTCTCTTTCTGTTTGTCTTTTATATGAAAAAAATGAGTCTTTCTATAGACTCGGGCTTCCGTACGTAAAGGAGCACCAAATTATGTCTTTACGCTCGATAACCGCCATCCACGATCAGAGTCATCCTCTGTATGTGCTGACACATGTCCCATCATTTTAGTAAGAATAGGATGCACGTACACACGTTCCACGAAATGTGTGGCATGAAGACCACGTAGGCACACCACGTTCTGGACTGGCCAGAACAAATAGGGCGTAAAAAGATGAGCGTAAACTAGCTCTGTCATACGTTTCCAGCGTAAAGCGGTTGTATAACCTTGAGCGTAAAATAGCTCAAATAAACTCCACGCACACATTGCTTTTTAATGAGCGTAAGGACTCATGTAAAGCTCCGTGCGTAAAAGAAACCTTTCAGTGAGCGTAAAGTAGCTCGATCTCCACAAACGACAACCATGGTCTTTGTATAAGACAAATTCCATTGAATTCTGTGGTAAATGCCATCATTGATATCTTCATGTCAAAATCTGCATTAAATGCAAGATTTGATAGCTTTTGTCCAGCGTGAAAGCAGCTGCTCTGTCTTTGGCGTAAAACCGCTAGTATAGACCCAGCGTAAAACGACCAGTTTGCTTGAGCGTAAAGTGACTAGTCTTGTCTCGGGCGTAAAGAGATTACCTGCTGTATTAGGCGTAAAGCAGTCCACTTATGAATGAAATGATTCTTTCTTGGAAGCACTTTTTACGCTCCTACAAGACCCCCTTCAAAGTTTTCAAATGTCTCCAAAATTTGAAACACTTTGAACAGAAGCATAAAAGTTGAGATTTGCTGAGCGCAAAATCCGGGATGCGCAACAGTCGACCGCGTAAGAGCGGGGAAATCCAACAGTCAGCGTAAAATTCAAGAAGAAGAATAGTGTCGGTCAACTCTTAACCATCACAATGAATTTTCCTCTTCGTAACTTTCAAATGTATCTTCGTCTTCCCGAGTGAGCGATTTCCCATGAGGAATATGAAGAGTTATTTTAATTTGTATAAATAAGGACAAATTCCTTACTCCCCACATTCATCCTTATAGTTGATATGGCGCCAAAGAAAGAACCAACTGTAGAGGGTGCCTCGGTCACTAGGCTTAACTTCAAGATAGAGGATGAGCGAGCGCAAAATCTTCTAAAAAGCTTTGGGCTGACCCCAGCAGTCTTTAGTCGTATCGATGGTGGTCCTTCGAGTGCATACGAGGGACCGGGTGACGCAGAAGCGTTCCTTCGTCTGATGCGTCGCTCTGGGATTCGCAATATGCGTGAGTTGGGTGCATCCCTTCGCCAACCCAACGAAAAAGAATGATAATATTCTATGTATTGCGACTTTTATCTGTAGGGATCCGCTGCCATAAATAAAACTCCGAAGTTTTTATCTCATCTATGTGCTTCTGTTGACTGCTTCTGTGATTTGTTAATTCCCGAGAAACAAACCAACACGTGGCACTGTCTTGTGGTTACAGGAGCTTTAAAATAGGATCTCCTCCTAAAAATAGACTTACCCCAACAAAGTCTTCAATCTCTATAAATAGTCGAGAATACTTCATATACTCTCGTACTCATCTGAAGATAGCTTTCTGTGGTATTTGTCCTTCACGAAATGATGATAGCGGAGCTTTCCGATGGCGTTCCTTTGTATGCCCAATCTTTAGACGCAGATTCAACCGCTATTGGAGCCAAACCCTTCGACTTGAGTGGTAAGTTCAACCGTAAGCAAATACCTGTCTTCAAATTTTTTGTATTCGAAGAACATCTATTTTACGAGCATAGGGCCTTGCTGAAGCAAACGGTGTAAAAATTTTTATAAAGCACCGACATCGAAGAGCTTCGTAGAGCACTGGCGTAAAAAGCTTTGTAGAGCACCGGCGTAAAAACCTTGTGAAATGCTGGCGTAAAAAAAACCTTGTAGAGCACTGGCGTAAAAAAAGCTTTGTAGAGTACTGGCGTAAAAGCCTTCGCCATCTGTCTTAGCGTTCGATACGCATTTGATGACACTTCTTTTGTTTTCTGCAGAAGCTTGGCCAAAGAGCTTTTTCAGAACTGGCATTGGCGACTTCGACACAGTGGAGAGCGTTCTTCTGACATCAACATCAGGGAGCTCATGCGCTTTTGACGCGCAAATCAAACAACTCAGAACTCTTCGTGCGATAGAAGGGTCTTCCTCCGTTGGTAGGGAGAGCCTTTATACACGGAGAGTTGGACGGTGGAGTCAACTCTACCCCGAGGAATCGGATAGTAGAGTTTCTTTCACGGCAGAACTAGGAATCGTATCCCAACGCTGGATACGTTCCTTATCTTCCTTGAGAGGTTACCCCCAATCCACCAGTTGTATTGGCAACACCACGCCTCCGGGCTGCCATACTCTGTGGTTCTCCTCTCATCTGAGAGAGGAGACCAGAGTTTGTTTCCTGCTGATCTGGTCGTGACTGGGACTCAGACAGTCAGGAACTGCCACCAACAACGAACCTGACGGAGAAGGTCCGACGGAGAAGATCCAAAGAAGAAGATAGATCTTTATTATGGCGGTATAGAATGAAAATCTAAGATTGTGAATAGATTTCCATTATGATTTGTAAGAAAGTCTAAGAAAATGTAATAGACTTTCATGATGATATGAGAGTGAAAATGATAATTCTTCAATGATTTGTATCTATCTGGATGAAATATGGACATGATAGATAATAAAATCTTCTTTTCTGATTTTGAGTCCATAATACTATCAGAGGTAATATGGACATGACAGTGTATGGGAACTCAAAAGAAAATTAGATTAATTTCTATTCAGAGGTCAAATGAAAAATAATAGATAAGAAAAGTAGGTAAATTCAGTATTTATCCAGAGGTTATGAAAATATGATAAATAATGAATCCTACTCTCTTTTTAAATTGGTAGAAGATTTAGAATCCCTCTCTCATGAAATAAGAAGTCAGCTTAACCAAACCTTGGTAGCTGGGGGAATAAGAAGACAAATGGCATGAGCGCATAAGGCGGACGAATCAATATATTTCTCGGGAAAGGAAAAGGACGATTCAGTCCCATCATTAAATGGATGAGCCTAGAAGTATGAACAAACGGATCTTTTCGGAAATGAAAAGTCGTTTTCAATTTTTAAGATCGGTTCATTGATGGTCCTCTTCTATAAATAGGCGAGAACCCTCTGTCATCTTTTTATTTTCATTTCCGCTCCTCAATTGAGAATGTCTTCTGAGGAGCGTAGCAAGAGAATGAAGTTTCCATGAAGGTTGAGGACATCGTCGGGACACTCCCTGCTGAGCCAATAGTGACGGCTCCGACCGAAGTAGGCATCAGTTCTTCTACACCCGAGCCTCCCCAAGATATTCTTGCTTTCCTGGTAGGGCCAGGGAAAACTCTTGAAGAAGAGGCATTGAAGATGGCTGTCTGTCAATTTTTCACGGGTTCGGGAAACGATGCCTTCTCTGCATTGGCTGACTATGTATTCAATAAGGAAGGGAGTGGCCCTCGTCCTTAATTTTTTTTTTATTTTTTTGAACGAAAATAATAAAAGAAATTTTATTTTTTTGTCCCGTCTTCTCTTTTTATACGTAGTATTTCTTGAGAAATTTGCCATTGATCGGCAGCATGAGTAGATCTCCATTGGGTTTCGACAACTGGTAAGCACCATTAGAGAATACAGACTCAATCACGTACGGGCCTTCCCATTTTGCTTGGAACTTTCCTTTGCTCTTGTGAGTCATCACCATTGGCCTTCGGACAGCCAACACAAGTTCGTCAATTTTGAATACCCTCTCCTTGACTTTGCGATTGAAAGTTCGAGATATACGGGCTTGATATAACTCAATATGCTGTTGTGCTTGAAGACGCCTCTCATCCAATCCCTCAAGTTCTTGGAGGCGTAAACGATCATTATTCTCTGTAGTTAGCTCATTAGCAATAGCGGTTCAAAGAGAAGGGATCTGGATTTCCAATGGAAGGACAGCTTCACATCCATAAACCAGTGAAAATGGTGTAAAACCAGTAGGAGTCCGGACTGTTGTTCGATATGCCCATAAACATTCTCCAAGCTTTTCATTCCAATCTCTTTTATTAGAAGGGACAAACTTTTTGAGAAGTTTGATGATCATTTTGTTGAAGGCTTCTGCCAAACCGTTAGCAGCCGGGTTGTAAGCTGTGGAAGCCAGATTTTGAATTCGGTTCTTGTCACAGAACCGATAAAATGCCTGACTGGCAAATTATGGTCCATTGTCATGGATTATTCGTCGAGGAATCCCGAAATGATAAATGACATGATGTTTAATGAAGCTGACCACATTAGACGTTTTTACTTCGACAAGGGGAACTGCTTCTGCCCACTTTGAAAAGTAATCGGTTATAGCTAGTATAAATCGATGTCCTTTGACAGAAAGAGGGTTTATCGGACCAATGATATCCATACCCCAAGCTTCAAAAGGCCAGGAGGCTGCTGTAGGATGTAGAAATTCAGAAGGTTGATGAATAAAGTTTGCATAAATTTGGCATGCTTTGCATCTTCTGGCATAGTCTACAGCATCTGCTATCATAGAGGGCCAATAATACCCCATTCTTCGAATGCGATCTTGTAACTTTGGACCCGGTTGATGAGCACCACAGACACCATCATGAGCCTCACGTAGTGTTTGTTTAGCTTCGCTTTCTGAGAGGCAACGCAGTAGGAGCCCGTCATATGAACGACGATATAGCATATGTAAAGATGAATCATAATAGAATCGAAACGACCGTCTCTTAATTGACGCAGCTTCTTTAGGATCTTCAGGCAGAATTCCATGGACTGCATAATCAATGAATGGAGTTCTCCAATCTTTCTGCTGAGAACTTGCCTCTGTAACATAACTTTGTTCGATATGTAGATTGCTCTTCACACAGAACAAGTCTCGGTCTAGCAAAGTAATCGTATTTTGCCTTCAAATTGGGACAGCCAAGTCTGCAGCTAAGCTGGCAAGAGCATCAGCTTCTACATTCTGAGAACGTGGCACAAATTCAATGAAGAATCCTTTGAATGAAAGGACCAACTCGATTACCACCTGATGATAAGGGATGAGATCAGGATTTCTGGCTTCATAAATCCCTCTAACTTGATTGACGATCAATTGAGAATCTCCATAAGCTTCTAGGAATTCAATATCCAATTGTTTTGCTACTTGGAGACCAATCAACAGGGCATTATATTCCGCCACATTGTTAGAGCATGGCTCATTAAGAGAATAGGCGCGGTATATGACCATTTTGTCAGGGGAAACCAATATGATTCCTACCCCAGAGACAATATTACTTTTAGGTCCGACTCGTGATGCTCCATCAAAATATAATTGCCATACGTCGTTCTTCAAAGTCATGTTGCAATCCACAACTTTGTCTGGAATGTCTTCGTATAACTTTGAAGTTTTAGGTACAGGACGAGCAGCTAAGAAATCAGCTAATGCTTGGCCCTTTACTGATTTTTGAGGCACATAGACCATGTCATAAGGAGTGAGCAACATCGCCCAGGTAGCTAACCTGGAATTAAGAATGCTCGATTTCCTCATCAATACCCGAATGGGATTTATTCTGGAGATGACATGAATGGTCTGTCCAGTGACATAATGCCTTGTCTTTTGAACGACAAAAACTAAAGCTAGACATTCTTTCTCCACAGGAGTATATCTGTGTTCAGCCACTACCATTATTCTGCTCAGATAGTATATTGCTTGTTCATGACCTATATCATTTTTTTGCGCCAGAAGAGCACCAAGAGAATGATCCAAGGCTCGAACATATAGCAAAAACGGTCTTCCTATCACCGGAGGTACCAGAACAGGTTGGTTTGTAAGATATTGTTTAATGTCATTGAAGGCCTTTTGACATACTTCATCCCAGACGAAAGATACTCCTTTCTTTAATAGACGGGAGAAAGGTTGACATCTTCCAGAAAGATTAGATATAAACCTTCTGATATAAGCGATACGACCCTGGAAGCTACGGAGTTCTCTCAAATTTCGAGGAGGACACATTTCAAGAATTGCTTTAACCTTATCAGGATCAACATGAATACCCTGAGAGGTGATGACAAATCCTAAAAACTTGCCACTGGAAACCCCCAAAAAGGACTTAGTAGGATTCATTTTCAATTGATGCTGACGCATCAGTTCAAATACTGTCTTCAAGTCTTGAATGTGATCGTTCTTTGACCGACTTTTAACAGCAATGTCATCTACGTAGCATTCAACTATTTTTCATAGATGTTCTTGAAAGATATTGCTCATAGCCCGTTGATATGTGGTACCGGCATTCTTAAGACCAAATGGCATAACGGTATAGCAGAAAACCCCAAGGGGTGTTCGAAAAGCTATATGCTTTTCATCTTTCGGATGCATCTTGATTTGATTGTATCCTGAGAATCCGTCCATGAAAGACATACGTTCAAAACCGCATGTATTGTCTATCATGACATCAGTGATGGGAAGTAGGAATTCATCCTTTGGACAAGCTGTATTAAGATCTCGGTAATCTATGCAAACTCGGACTTTTCCATTCTTCTTCATAACAGGAACAATATTGGCCACCCAATCAGGGTGTTGTTCTTCCCGAACGAAGCCGCAAGTGATCAGCTTTTTGACTTCTGCTTCGATTGCATCCATCATATCTGGTCTAAAGCGCCGTTGTTGTTGTTTTACAGGCTTGACATTAGGCAAGATATTGAGTTTATGAGTAGCAACTTGAGGATTTAACCCTGGCATATCCTCATAACTCCATGCAAAGATGTCAATATAATCTTTGATAAGTTTTATCAACTCTTCCTCTTCATCTTCAGAAAGATTCTTACTGATAAATATTGGTTTGGGCGTAATTCCATTTCCAACATCGATTTGGATAACTTCATCTTCTGTAGGTGGCTGTCGCTGTTCAAAACAAAGTTCCTATTAAGTATCCATCTGTTGAGCCCAAGGATCATTTTCGAATGGCTCTGATTTATCATCGGTTTGGACCATATTGACTGAGAATATCTGTCTAGATTCATCACATGAAGAATCTATGTTGTCTTTATATTGATGACTTTGATTATTAGAAGATAAAGTCATTTTCTCAATAAATTTGACAGCCATATACTCGAAAAGGGAATCTTCATTGATGTCAAGGAGACGAGCAATATTTATATCATTTACAATCTGATTGCCAGGCTTCGGATTACTCAACAGCGGACCGTCATCCGACTTCTGTATAGAGTTGCCAAGATTGGCAATCAATGGTGGTTCTGGATCATTCATACCAACAGAAGTTCCTTCCTCAGACTTAGGAGAAGAAAGTACCGTATTACAGAATTTAGTCTTTCTTCTCTTAGTCCTCTTCTTGTAAGAGTTGTTACGAGGAACTTCAGAACCCAATCCAGCAGTGGAATTCTTATTTTGAATTTGTAAAGGAAGACGTATTCCTTTATCATGATTCAACCCTTCTGCCTTTTGAAAGTCATAACCCATCTTCTTCATAAGAGAGACAGATTGCTGGCTATACAGATGGATAGGTAGTGAACTCTGAACAGGTGTTTCGGTACGGAAAGAGGAAGGAACCTCTGCAACTACAGGAGAACGAAGCATAGGCGTCTCTGTAGCTAAGGGAGGAGCAGGATTCAGGACACGAGGAGAAATCCCTGTTGGAGCTTTTTCATAAGCAGCAAAGACTTGTTGTGCCCGGTGTAAAGGAACACTATTCATGGCTAGCCACTGCTAATGAGTAAGCTTGAGCTTGGTGGGAGAAGCTAGACTTGGAGGACAGATATTTAGTCCTTTCATTCTATCTTCAAGAGGAAGGCCATCCCATAGATAATCCGAATCATCAGGATCTGGAATAACATGGGAAATCATGTTGCAGGTTTTGACTTTCTTGCCTTTCTTAGATTTTGAAGTTTTACCTTCATTTTCCAACTCAGGCACTAAGTCGGGATGTACCCACATGATTTTACCACTCCTCAATGTGAGCGGCAGTAATCCTGTATTTTCTTCCCTGGCAGGCGGGATATTCAAGATCTTCATCGTCGCCTTCGGAATTGGGATAATTCCGTCTGGGATTTGCTGTGGAGGAAAATCCCCAAACTGAAGAGAAACCATATTGGTTGTCACCGTATGGTCATCATTAGTTAAAGCGATGGCACCACCATTTATCAGCTCTTGGATCTTGTTCTTCAAGACATAGCAGGCACTGGTAGGATGATTAATGTATCTATGGTAGATACAATACTTGGGATTGTCAGTCAGGTTCACTTCATTGGGCCTCTTTGGCTCAGGAATATGAAGTTTACCACTTTTCACCAGACATTGAAATATCCCTGGGATATCACTTTCGTCGAAGGAGTATTCTTCCTTTGGCCTAGAAGATTCCCGGTTACTCGGTGTCGTTTTGTTCTTGGAAAGATTAACCATAAGAGTATCCTTTCCCTTCACATTACGATTGCCAGGATTGTTGCCAGGATTGTTTTTCTTCCTTTTGTCTTCTGGGGCGAAAATCATCCCGTGTTCTCGAGCCAACCTACCGTTGGTCTCGGCAGAAACTGCTGCTATGATGAACGAGGCCCAATCTGTGAATTGGGAACCTGTGAAGACAGCAATGGATGGTCGCAGGTTCATCTTGTATGTGTCAATCAATGCTGAATCTGGCATACCGGAAGGCATCTTTAGAGTAGCCTGTCGGAAACGTTCGATGAACGTCCGAGTATCTTCTTTCTCCTTTTGTTTTATTTCTATTAAGAAGGACATGTTCATGTCCATACCTCTTTCATAGAAACGGGAGAGGAACATTGCTTTGAATTCGTCAAAAGACGAAATAGAGTTGTCGGGTAAGCTACGATACCAGTCATAAGCTGAACCCGTCAGGCACCCGATGAACACTCGAGTGAGGAGAGCATCATTTTTCTGTAAGTGTACAGTCATAATAACAAAGTAATTGATATATTGACTGGGGGATGCTTTTCCATCGAACAAAACCATAGATTGTGGTTTGAACTTCGGTGGAAATGGTACATCATTCCAATGAGGAGGATAAGGTTGCTTGATCCCTAACCTCTGGAGCTGATCCTTGTGCCTCAAGACTTCAAACTGTGCTTTAAGTTCACGTACTGCTTGAATGGCTTCACTGGTTTGAGGAAACACATTTGATTGAGTAGTGGTTGGATGTACCGTGACTCCCACTGGAGGTGGTACATCTTCTGGAATGATGGGATCTGGGGATGCAGAATTCTGATTAACAGCAGGTTCTTGAATATTCAAAGGTATTTCAGCCCCTTGACTATCTTGGGTCTGTGCTGCTACTGGTGTTGGTGTTACTACCGTCGGTTGAGCAGTTTGCTGGTTCAAAATTACTTGATGCATGTTTTGCATCATGTTAAGCATATCCTTCAGCGATTGTTCGACGACAGTGAGACGTTGTTCTGTATTAACAGGTGACGTCTCTGGTTCATCTCCAACAGCATAGGATTCAACCTCCCTTGAAGATACAGAAGGATTCGTATAGAAGTATGAATCCATACTGTCGGTGTCAGACTCAAAAGATTGAGTACCCCCAGCTTCTGAGTCAGAAGTCTGCAATAGTCTTTGCCTTCTTGACCGAGTGTTCTGATATACTCCCTCAAAGGAATCAAGAAGCCTGTTGAACTGTTGTTGACTTGGGGTTTGGGACGTGTTCCGTCTTGGATGTCATCCTCTGTTAGTATGAGATGCCATGTTGACTGATGGCAATTCATGTTCTGGTCCCTCAGCTTGATATGGAGGTGCATTAAGACTCAACCGATCAAAAACTGATCGTCTTGAAGCCGAACAGCAACAGTTGATCACAACCTGGTGGTATTCATAGTGATGTCTTCCTTGGGGGAACGTCACCGGAGATTGTCTATTCTTACGCTTTTGCATTAGCAATTCACGTAAGTCAGAAGAAGTGGAAGCAGTATTCTTCTTTATTACATTTGGGGTAGAAAAACGTCTAGTCCCTTGTGTATAAAGAAGATTACTGGCTGCATTCGCAGAACCAAACTGTACGTTCTTACGCGTTTGGAGCTGTGTACGTAAATCATGAGACTTAGCACGCAAGACTCCATTTTGTTGGCGCATAATTTGCAAATTTGGTGCTTTGCGCAAAACAGTATGAGAAGATTGTTGGTGTAGAACAGAAGTTTTACCAACAATATTTTTACGCTGCACACGTTTAGATACATTCACATTTGTTATATGGGTATCATTGTGAATTTCATCTACACTGTCACAGACAGGAGATTTATCTTTACGCGTGGAACGTAAAAAGTTATTATCTGCCACGTTTCCAACGGGAGATTTTGTTTTACGCGAGGAGCGTAATTTATTTGGGCCTACCACGTTACCGACGGGAGACTGATTCTTACACCCAGAAGCACAAGCTTTAGAGCCTGCCCCATTATGAATGGGAGCCTCATTTTTATGAACTGAGCGTAAAATTTGGTTCTTACCCACTGAGCGTAAAACTTGATTTTTACGCTGTAGGTGTGAAACCTGGTTGTCTTCACCGTTACAAACGGGAGACGAATCGTCACACTTCGAGTGCAACTTTGAAGTAGGGACTGCCTCGTCATGGACGGGAGCCCCTACGACAAGAGTGGGAAGAACCCCCTTGTCATCAGAAGCAGCAGAGAGATCAGCAGTCATTTTGGATTTGGGAATCCAAACTTTTCGTGCTTTGCGAGACTTTTGAACATTGGAATGGCGAGAACCACCCCCAGTTCGGAGCATTTCTTCATAGGCAGTCTGGTCGAAGTGTACCACCAGAGTCTTCTTGGTCGAACCGACCGAAACATCATCATATTGAGCAATCACCTCCTCGTCAGAGGAGAAGGTCGTCCTCAGCAGAGTCGCCATTTTTGTTTCGATTAACAAAATGCCTTTCAGAGGGATTGGCTTTTGAAAATAAAACGAGAAAGAGTACAAGAAGTACAACTTTTTGATTCTGGGAAAGTATTGCTATGGAAGTCTGATTCGTAAATGATCACTTTGTTCCTTGGACCATATGATGATGATGAAGATCGCTGCTTGAAGTAGAACAACTTGGAAGAACTAACGCAACAGAAAGGTATCGACGCACTTGGACACTGATGGCGAGGCCGAATGCTTTCCTGCTTTGCTTCACTCTGTTCTTGGAAGAAAAGTTGAAGAAGAATGCTCTAGAGGATCAAAATCTCGAAGCTCTGATCTCTGTATTCTCTCCCGTCTCTCTCTGTCTGTCTTTTGTATGAAAAAAATGAGTCTTTTTATAGACTCGGGCTTCCGTGCGTAAAGGAGCACCAAATTATGTCTTTACGCTCGATAACCGCCATCCACGATCAGAGTCATCCTCTGTATGTGCTGACACGTATCCCATCATTTCAGTAAGAATAGGATGCACGTACACACGTTCCACGAAATGTGTGGCATGAAGACCACGTAGGCATACCACGTTCTGGACTGGCCAGAACAAATAGGGCGTAAAAAGATGAGCGTAAACTAGCTCTGTCATAGGTTTCCAGCGTAAAGCGGTTGTATAACCTTGAGCGTAAAATAGCTCAAATAAACTCCACGCACACATTGCTTTTTAATGAGCGTAAGGACTCATGTAAAGCTCCGTACGTAAAAGAAACCTTTCAGTGAGCGTAAAGTAGCTCGATCTCCACAAACGACAACCATGGTCTTTGTATAAGACAAATTCCATTGAATTCTGTGGTAAATGCCATCATTGATATCTTCATGTCAAAATCTGCATTAAATGCAAGATTTGATAGCTTTTGTCCAGCGTGAAAGCGGCTGCTCTGTCTTTGGCGTAAAACCGCTAGTATAGACCCAGCGTAAAATGACCAGTTTGCTTGAGCGTAAAGTGACTAGTCTTGTCTCGGGCGTAAAGAGATTACCTGCTATATTAGGCGTAAAGCAGTCCACTTATGAATGAAATGATTCTTTCTTAGAAGCACTTTTTACGCTCCTACAGTTCTGCTCTTGCAACTGAGCGTGCATGCGCTGTTGGGCTAACATCTGATGTTGTTGAGTAGCCATCATTCCTCTCATGATCTCCAGAAGGGCTGGTGTATCTACTTCCACAGGGGTAGGTGGAACTGTTGGTGGTGGTGGAACATCCGGATACTGCGTTCCAGCTGCTGCTTCCACTATTACTTCTTCCTTGGTAGTCTCCTGAGTTAGTACCGGCCCTTGTCGCTGACCATCCTGGTCAGGTTGTCCATGTTGCTGTCCATGTTGTTGCTGTCCAATCCTGACAGATGCGGACGAGGTGCCCCTAAGAAAAGGGACAAGAGAAAAATCAAACGACCGGACATGAAGGATCAATGAAGTCAAAGGATACTGGAATGTCAAGCTAGAGTTGAGAGTAACGAATCATGAGATTAAGGGGAAACATGTGTGATTGAGACATCCTATTAAACACCCCACAAGTCTGAAATCAGACCTGCATGGGCCACCACTAAAACCTTGTCACGCCCCAGAACCAGAATACTGGAGAGCGGGGGAATGACTCAGCCAGCTACGTATTACGGGTAGATGAATACCGTATAATACGATCAATGCTGTCTACAAGACGAGGGGGTGCATACTACATGAAAGTCTCCCTATGGTCACTTTACTTCTATTGTCTCAATCATTCAAACAAGAAACAGAAATAGAGAACATGTGAGATAAAGCAGTAAGGCGTCCTAAATGCTCAGTCAAAATGTTCTTGATATATGGCTTTACAAAATACAGCCAGATGATGTAGTAAGTATACACAATTGTTAGCAGCTGCAGCCTGACTTAGTTACAATTATGCAAAAGTAGGTACAAGACAATCCGACTAACATGTCGGTGCCAAACGGAAAAGTATAAAGTAGATAACAAAACGGGCGGGGAAGTAAGAAACCCACTCGAGTCCTCCTGCGATCATCCCTCTAGTGTTAACCATCTTGGAGGTAGAAGTAAGCTGGATCCTCGGGGACTGGCTCTAAATCTGGCCATGCAAAACCAGAGAGGTTAGACCTCTAATAGCAAGTACCGCAAGGGAGCTCGATATGAGGAATGAAGCTAGTAATAAGAGAATATGATAATAGATCTCTGCTATCTACTAGGACTCACACAACATCACGACACTTCGAATCAACCTCCCAACCAAACAAGGACAAAAGTTGGCCCGTCATGTTTTGACATTCTGATCATCTCAGTTAAGTAACAGAGTAGGTACAGTGCATAATCAAATCAATTTAAACGGCCAGGCAACTACTACGGCTTGCTATTGTGAGTCCCAAGTTATCCTGATTTTATGCAATGAGGATTTCTCAGTTCTTACTATGTGCAAGCAAGGCTAGTTTACCCAGTAAATCAATTGCGCCAATCATGAATTAGACGAGTCCCAGCGGGACGCCCGTCATTAATATACAATATTCAATAGATAATATAACCAGATACCACTCCCTGCCCGTGTGGCAGATTTGCAGCATCTGTGGGGACCAACCGGCCTATCGGGCACTACTAGTCCCAAGAGGGCTGCCATGTAAGAACTCGGGAATCCATTCTCTCCATGCAATCATTATTTTATTTAACTTAATAGTCTCTACGTTGAGTGAAATCCCATGCCATGGATCATGGTCATTCAGAATGAGTACTTTCGTACGGGGTACGATATGCGCAACTCTACAATGATACCAGTGCGGTCAGGTTGTAGGTCTTACATAGCGTAATGCAACAATCAAAACTAACCACGGAGTAGTCATGGCTTGACCATAAAGTACACATGCTTCTTTGGTAAGATAAATAAATAATAAATGAATTGAAGCCTGCATGTGCCTGTATGCCAATATTCGGGATTAGCCAGTCGATTTTAATAGTTCATAATTAATACGAATGTGTCTCATTCATTCAATTTAATAAGACGACTAGCCAGTCTCTTAGTTCCAACTAGGAACGCATGATCAATTATTAGTCAAGGTCACAATCATTATCAATGATGACAAGGCATGAAAGTCAACTAATATTCAGTGGGGTCGAGTCTACAACTCTCAGGGTTTAATTCCAGTCAATCGGGGTATCTATAACTCAATTCACGACACATGGTACAACCCACGTAACAATCTATATTTAACAGAAATATTAGCATATCATGATTATATCAAGTTTATGCAAAAAGGCGTAAGGATATAAAATGGACGTTAAATATCTAATAAGATATCAATATACAGGGCTATAGAAGATCCAGGGTAAGCAGGCTACGCTCATGTCAGCCTACGCTCAAGTCAGCGTACGCTCAAGTCAGGCTACGCTCAAGTCAAACTACGCTCAAGTCAGCGTACGCTCAGGTCGGCATACGCTCAGGTCAAGCCAGCGTACGCAAGTCATACGCTTCCAAAAGGCAGCGTATGAACTCCATACGACTCCTTACTATCCAAGCCAGCGTACGCAAGTCATACGCTTCCAAAAGGCAGCGTATGAACTCCATACGACTCCTTACTATCCAAGCCAGCGTACGCAAGTCATACGCTTCCGTAAGGCAGCGTATGAACTCCATACGACTCCTTACTATCCAAGCCAGCGTATACAAGACCATACGCTTCCAAAAGGCAGCGTATGAACTCCATACGACTCCTTATCAAGGTAGCGTATACAAGACCATACGCCGCCAAAAGACAGCGTATGAGGCAGACTGTGCTGCACTAAAGAGCACGCACAGCTCAGTGGCTCAAGCTAAAATGCTCACGTCCACTGCTCACTGTCTTCTCCAAAGTCAGCAAGAACTCCATGGTTTGAACCTAAAGCTTCAAAATCCATAACTTGGTCAAAATAAGTCCAAATCCAACTTTGCAAAGGTCAAGATCGGGTAGAATAAAATTCTCTACAACATGGAACCATCAAAACTTGAAAACAAAGAAGTTTGATAGATCAAAACTACCAAAATCCAAAAATAACTAATTTCTAGATCTACTAAAAATAAAACTTCAAAACGAAAAATGCCAAGTTCTAAACTCTCTTAGAATCACAAGGGAAAGAGAATGGAACCATAAAAATGGGTCCTCATGAAAAAGCAAGATGTACTTGCCTATGGGTTTGGTAGGTGGAGAGAGTAATGAGAAAGAAGAAGGAGAGTGATGGTGAAGGAAAAATAATGAAGAGAGAGAAAGGGGGGGGGGGGGGTTGGCTTTAAATGAAAAGGTGGTGGTAGGTGGGGGTATTGGATTCATGATGAACCAACTAACTAAACCAAACCAAGCCGAACCCAAGTCTAGCTAAAGCAGAGAAATAAAAGCAGAAAGTAAAATACAGAAAATTAATTAACATGAATTTAAAGGAATTTAAATACAGGATAATACATGATAAATATTAAATAAATACATTTGAGCAGTACATGTATTAAAATACGTATTCTGGGAACGGGGAGTGACAGTTTTATACTTATAGTTACTAAAATACAAAGTTTTAATCAATATCGACGAGTTTTCCAAATACAAAGTTTAAAACGATCTTTCCCTCGTTATTAATTCAACGCACCGATAATCTTAATCCTGTTTGTGTTTTGTTAAATAAAGAACTAAAATGGATTAGGACACAAATAGAGATTTCAACTAGCGTAGCTAGATTGGTAACCCTAGAATCTGAGTCAATTTCTCGAATGTAGGAATTCGAGGACGATTCTGAATTCCCGTCTCGAAGTCTTCATCCTCTCCAGTCAAATCCATTTTGAGGCAAGTATAGTTTGTGTTAGTTTTATAGTTATTTTAATAATCGCTTTAATGTAAATTTAAACCACGATGCAAACACGAAACTCTCCCTGAGAGTACTGACTGCAATTACTGTTACTGATTGGGGACTGGGGGAATAGAGTAATGTTTATGACCACATCCAACTGTAACTTAGAACTATATTAGCTTACCCCTCACACACACGGGGATAAGCCGAATCGTATCAATAGGATACAACTGTACATCCCAAGCCGGTCATATTCATTGCCTATTCAAATCATACTATTTTACTGCTGGAAAAATTGTTCATTTCTAAACTGTTTAAAAGTGCATGATTCTATTATTCATTTTAACTGTTTTAAATTAGCATGAATTGTACTTTCCTCCCTCCTGACTGGAGATATATTTTTAGGGGACATTGAGGATGCTGAGCTGTTGTACAGCAGTTACTACGACCCTGTTCTGTACCCTGTAGTGCTACCAGAGTTCCCATTGGAGGATGTTGGGACTGAGGCCGATGAGCCGGCTGATAGATAGATTTTCTTTTTCAGCATTGTTGTTTATTTCAAACTCTGTTATTTATTTCAGTACACTTTCCAGTTGTATTTCATTTCAAAGTTTAATAAAGTTTCATTTCCCGAATTTGAGTTGTGACAAATATAGATGTTGTTGTATGGTTACCTGCTAATAGAACAGCTTACTGCCGCCATCTCAACAACGGTGCAGGCTGCGCATGATCCGGTTCGACCCAATTAGTTGGGATCGGGTCGTAACAAAACTTGTCAACTGACATCTATGGGTTGGTCAAACTATAGTCAATAAGTCAATTTAGGTCAAACTAAACATATTCCAAGTCATCACCTACCTGTCATATATTCTACCTATATTATCCATGTAAAATCCTAAGTCTAAACATTACCTATAGGACAAAAGTATAACTCATATCTATACCTATATTAAATGGATATATACATACCTATATAGCCTCACCTATATATCTATCCATACTCAACCAATATCTCAGATATCAGAATCAGTTCGACTCAAAACCTCAAACTGATATCCTAAGAACTAACATCTCAAAACCACTTCCTATGACACACATCTATCTAACAAGTTCACAAGTAATTATCTATACAACCTTACATCATATACATTTAGCCATATCTCATATAGACATATATATATATATCTAAAACATACTCCCACAAGACTAACCTCAAACCACATATATGCATTACATTCATACATATCTTTCATAGAGGGAAGAAAGGACTGAATGTAGAGAGGGGACTGAAAATTGAGATTTCAGTTTGACACTCAATGCATAACCTACATGCATATCTAGCATTCAATTTTAAATATGCATACATAGATACTCTAGCTAACTTATACATATCACATATATATATATAAGTATCACATATATCCTCATCCAATTTCACCCCAACATATTACCTATTCAAGTTACCTCCTAACTCTAACACATAACAACTTCCTACTCCTTACACTCTCAAGCATCCATACTTATATACATACTAGAGCACTAGGCACACTCATGGCACACCCACACACTTACTGGACACACTAAATACTGGCCAACAGACCCTGCCTCACCTCACTGCTGTTCATGCACCTTCCCTTCTTCCTACCTACAATATCTATATTACCCATCTAACTGATGCCAAGTAAATGTCTGTGTATACTGATATGGGAACACATATATTAGATGGATAAGGGACTGAACACCAAAGCCTCACTTAAATATACATCACATATACCTATACAACCTTAAATCCCAAAACCAATTTCAGGTTGTCACTCATTTTAGTTGTAACGCCCCAGTCCCAAAATATGTAGGACTAGGAACGTGGACATGCTAGCTGTATTCATACGAAGTACATGGGCCTCGTATGGATACATAAGCTGTAAAATACAGTAGAACCATAACTAATCTCATCCACAGAAAATAAATGAATAGAAAATATCATATAATCAACTATAAAATTGTCCTTTGGTACATGTAGTTGGGCGGAGACAAATCCACTACCAACTATGAAAAGAAATACATAACGAAAGAAAGGTTTTGGCGAGCGAAGCGAAGACGATCCAATCGTAATCATCCTCGAAGAAATAGAGATGGTCACGGCTAGAGCTAGAACACCTGCGAAAGATAATAGCACACACCTGGGGATATAACCAGGTCCTCAGAGGGACGTAACAAGACGCATAATATCATGCCATATAAACTGAATAAATACTGCTCAAATAAATAAGTCAATTGAATTATAACATGGTCCAATACACACCTATTGAACGAGCATACCATCCCCCAACCAAACAAGGACAGGAGATGGTAAACTAATTTACGGTGACGTATCTTTCCATGTCATGAATCCAATATGGTATCCGGATCCCAACAAGGTTCAATACCTTCTCATCGAAGTAGTAATTTACACCTACAACCAAACAAGGACAAGATTGACGAACTAATCCGCAACAAGTTATTGTTCCAAGCCACGGTCAGATACAAGTACCCAAACCAAAAGTACTCGTACCTAACGGATAAAGGTACCTAACCGTTCTAAGTGAAATGTAGTTAAGATCAATCCTTCCTACGCATGGGCCCTGGCTGAATAGGATCGGCATAGTCCCCCCTTGGGGTACTAGAGGCCCAATCAATAAGAGCATGACGTTCCACAGAATCGTCAGTGGCCGTCAGTAATCATGGGTTAACAACCCCGTATCTCCAGCGGAGAATCCGGGTCACAAGGGAAAGTGCATCGAAGCCCATACGCTAAGGAATTGTCCTTTCCGCCCAATGCCTACTGTGTTGTAT
Source organism: Iris pallida (assembly GCA_029216955.1). Lineage (NCBI taxonomy): Eukaryota > Viridiplantae > Streptophyta > Magnoliopsida > Asparagales > Iridaceae > Iris > Iris pallida. Next base: position 156,441 of record JANAVB010030928.1, read on the forward strand.
CCACAACACAAAACCTCTATAACCGCTAAGTCAAACTAGCATGCAACCTCTATTAGCGGTTATTCCTATCGCACGGCTTATATGTACTGGTGGCCAGCCAATCATGCACTTTCTTGTTCTACATGCTACACACAATTTCGTGGTACAATGTGTCAAGGCCATGAATGCAACACACAAAGGTGGTCCCTTAAATCTAGGTTTAATGTGTAAAAAAATAATACATAGTAGGAAATATAAATGAACAGTAAGTTCTAACAGATTATGCCATGTATCACAGTTTATTTTATATAAAGAAAATAAATAATGCATGAAATATGAGCTAAAATAAATAAACAGCGAATGACAAGGTGTCTTGCCTGATAGGACGTCTGGTGTACTACAATGATCAATGTGGCACGAACTGTGACTTCGTTGTAACAATTATACAAGGTGATCTCGGGTGGTGGCACGGACAATTCCATTGGGTCCAGAAGGGTCGATTTAGTTAGGAATGACATAAAGTATTCTAGAATTGGCGAGAGAATAGGAAGGATGGGTTTGGTCTCGGACAGAAGGATAATTAAAGGTGTCACACCAGTACCAAAATACGGAGACAGACTAGGCCAGCTACTCCATATGAGGTATTCAAACGTCATACGACGATCGTGGCTGTCAAGAGACAAGGAGGTGTATGCTACATTCAAGTCACCTATGGTTACACAAAACATCTATGTCTCAATCATTCAAAGCAAGAAACATCAATTAATGAACATATAAGATAAAGCAGTAAGGCGTCCCTGACGCTTCATCAAAATGGTCATGGGGTTCTAGCTTTATAAGGTAGCTACCCCAGAGAGTCAAAGATACATAATTGTATTCAGCTGTAGTCTGATTTAATTATAATTGTACAAAAGACAAAAAGTCTAGATTAGCCGGCTAAACAGGTGCCGGTGGCTAAACGTCAGGACATAAATAAAGATACAAGAGTGGTGGAGAAGAAATCCACTCGAGTCCCCTGCCAGTCATGCTCCTAGTATGCACCATTAATGTCAGGAAAGAAATTCGGATCCTCAGGCTCTGCTACGCGATCTGGCCAAACAAAACCAGCCGGGTCAGTCCCGAAATAGCAAGTACCACAAGGGAGCACAAAAGAGCGAGATAAAACCCAGGCATAAAATAATAATAATAGTAAGCTTTCGATCGTAACCTCGGTCCACAGCCTGTCCTAGCACGATAGACCAACCCAACAACCAAACAAGGACATGGGTTGGACCACGCACCATGACAGTCCGTGTCCCTCGGCTACTAGCGGAAGACCCAAGCACAGTCAAGTCATTTTTTTTCAAGCGGCCATTCATTCCTGCGGCTTTCTATATTTGGTGGAGTTATCCCCGTTGTGCTGATTTAAAAGGAATCCTCAGATCGTGTCAACCCAGCATGACTAGCCAAACCATAAGACTTATAACACTTTGATGATGCACCAGTCCCCCGAAGGGCTACCGCGCTAAGACATTTAACACATAGCTCGTAGGAGTCGGATATAGCTATTCGCTATAGGCGAATGAAACCATATCCGTGGCGGCCATCCCGGCACGGCAGGACGGGACCTGGGGTGGCTAGTATGGCACGATCTCGGGATTCTTCCCATCCAATGCATCTACTAAGTTAATTGCCTAGTTAATCCCTAGGTTATCCTCAGAGTTCAGATATCGTGGTCACATGTTGACTCCCTTAGATGTCGTACATCGTACGAGTACTCCAAGAAGGGATCCGTACTGGCTCAAGGATTCGTACGTATGTTTTTCCCCTTCTTGGTGTAATGCAACACACAACACATACCACGTCATTGCTACCGACCTTTACTGTATAAAAGCTGGACTCTTGAAAGTACTGGCAGGTATCATGAAGGAACACTTAGCGCTTAGGATAGCACCTCGGTGCTCACATAGATTGTACCTTAGTACACATATAGGGTTATCCAGCCATCACATAGGTAGTCAGATTAGAAATGAGGACTAAGATACAAAGAACATGCGGCCAGGGCTCATGCAGCTGGAATACGCGGCTCAGTCAAGCCATACGACTAAGGAACTCATGCGGCCGAAAGAAACGAAAGTCCATGCGGCAATGAGGGTAGATCTTATGCGGCTGGGGAATGGAACCATAGCCTGTACGGCTCAAATAGAAATCTTGCATATGCGACTGTGGGAGGGAAGTGCCACGCGGCAACGAGCTCATGCGGCTGCGAAGGCTTTATGCGGCTGCGAAGGCTTTATGCGGCTATAACTGCCCAGCGCCATACGGCACGATCGCATGCGACTAGAAATACTCATGCGGCTGCAATTGCTTATGCGGCTGCGATTGCTTATGCGGCTGCGATTGCTTATGCGGTCGAAGGAAACTATTCATCATCCCTGCCAGAACCAGCCCAGATGAACCTAGGAGAAGTTCAAATATTATTTTGGCCACAACTTCCTCAAAACAAGTCTAAATCTAACTTTTCAAAGGTCAAAATTGTATAGAATCTAATTTCCTACAGCATAGGACTATTGGTTTCCGAAAATAGCCAAGTTTGATAGATCAAAGCCATGAAAACTCATGAAACCCTAGTTTTAGGAAATTAGATCTACACAAATCTAGCCATTAAAATCAAAAACTTCAAGAACTAAAATTATAGAGAATAAAGAGATAAACAATATAGTCAAATAAAAAATCGAGTAAAAATTAAGAAAGAAAAAATGCACTAATCTCCACTTTTGAGCAAGTTGTACTTGCCTATGGAGTGGTGGTTGAGAAAAATAAATGGAGGAGTAACTAAAGAGAGAGAGAGTACGGAAGAGATATTAAATAGGGTTGGTTTAAGAAAACCCTAATCCCTAACCACTTCCACTAATGAAAAGGCTAAAAAGGCTACATGCCATCATTAATAAATAATAGACAAAATTTATGTACATGCTAAATATAGATACTGTCTACAGAATTCATGAAGATTACGTATATCGGGATCGGGGAGTGACATCTCTATCCTCCTTAGAAAAATTCCGTCCTCGGAATTTCAGCCAAGATAAAGATAGAGGTATCCAGGCAAGTAAGGTACAATTTCAAACTACGCAAGCAACCTATCATTAGCAATCATTGATCATACATTTCAAAATCTACCAAGGCATGAGGAGAAACATACCTTCCGAGCCGAACAAGTGCGGATACCGAGATTTAATCTCGTCCTCGCGCTCCCAGGTCGACTCTTCCGGAGAGTGATGGCCCCAAGCGACACGGTCAAGGCTAATAGTCCGGTTCTTGAGCACCTTCTCTCGTCGGTCCAAAATAGGCACGGGTTGTTCCTCGTAAGTTAGGTCGACACCAACGACTAACTCTGAATGGTCGAGGAAATGACTCGGATCCGGGACGTACCCACGTAACTGAGATACATGAAACACATCATGTACGCCAGATAGCGAGGAAGGAAGGACAAGCCGATAAGCAACATCGCCTATCCAAGCGAGAATCTCAAAAGGACCAACGAATCTCGGACTAAGCTTTCCTCGAGTTCCAAATCTAATGACACCCCGAGTCGGCGAAATCTGTAGAAACACTTGGTCACCGACACCAAACTCTAGAGGTCTTCGATGCTGATCTGCCTAGTGGCGGTGTCTGTCTTGCGCGACTCGTAGCCGTTCTCTGATCAACTTGACTGTTTCCACGGTCTGCGTGATCATCTCTGGTCCCAACAATTTTTATTCGCCCATATCGTTCCATGCCAAAGGGGACCTGCACTTCCTTCCATATAATGCTTCAAACGGCGCCATCTGTATACTTGCCTGATAACTATTATTGTAAGAGAACTCTACTAAATGAAGATGATCTTCCCAAGTTCCGCCAAAGTCTAAGTTACAAGCCCGTAGCATATCTTCCAAGGTCTGAATGGTTCTCTCCGATTGTCCGTCCGTCTGCAGATGATAAGCTGTGCTGAACCTCAACTTGGAGCCCAGGCTTTGGTGTAAACTTTGCCAAAAGTGAGAGGTGAACCGTGTGTCTCGATCTGATACTATGCTGACTGGAATACCATGCTGCCTCACAATCTGCTTCATATACATTTCTGCCAGCTGCTCAGTAGACTGTCCTACACTGAAAGGAAAGAAATATGCAACCTTCGTGAGCTGATCCACGATTACCCAAACTGTATTTCGGCCGGTCGGAGATCTAGGTAAACCTGTCACAAAATCTATCGTGATGTGCTCCCATTTCTACTCCGGAATGGGAAGCAGCGGTAACAATCCTGCTGGCCTCTGCTACTCTGCCTTCACTTGATGACACACTAGACATCGGGATACGAATCTCGCTATCTTCCTCTTCATACTATTCCACCAAAAGTGCTGCTTCATATCCTAGTACATCTTTGTGCCTCCGGGGTGAATAGAATAAGGGAAACTATGAGCTTCTGCCATAACTTCATGTCGTAGGTGTTGGCCCATTGGTCATATGGTCAAACTAATTTTAATAGTTGATCAAACTCTGTCTGGATAAATGAAGCTAGTCAGGATATCTCGGACTCTTGGACATGATCAAGAATGGCTATCTACTCAGTTCAAGACCGAAGCAATGTTTGCCTGTTCGAGTCTGTATTTCTTTGAGCAATGTATTTTTTATTTTATTGAGTCTAAGAATACGTTGTACACCGAGTCGTACTGGCAAATAGGCTATTCCTAAATGATTTTAAAATGTTTTTAAAATGTCCTTAGTTTTGAAAAATATTCGTATTTACAAAAGCTTCAAAAAGGTTTTCAAAAATGTTTTCAAAAAATCCCTAAAAACTAATTTTAAAAACCTAACCTAACCCTGAAAGAACTCGGCCAGAGTTCGGCCAGAGTTCGGTTAGTGGCCGTTTTGATTTTTGAATTCTCTGGAACTTGGTCCTCCTGCAGTTGCGGATTTGACCGAGATTTCCTCATCGAGTTCTGTCCGAATTCTGCCAGAATTCTGTCTTTGGAATTCCTATAAATAGAGAAGGATTTCGATCATTTCAACTCACTCATTCACTTTCAATCTTCTCTCTATCTAAAGCTTTCAATCTTCCAAAGAGTTTTTCTTGAGCTTTAAATTTCAGATCCCAAGCCAGTTACAATCCTCTAGTCGATTTGCCAGTGCGGTACGGTCTAGAAGTTTCAGAGTGATTGTAATCAGAGGCTTGATAGAAGATTCAACTCTTCACAATTGAAGTTGGACGAGTTCTTCGTATCAAAGCTCGCGTTGTAGAAGTTGCAAGGACTTCGTAAGAAAACTTACGGTTTTGCCAATAATGGATTCAACTGGTAGCAAGAGTTCTACCGACTGGATTAGTCCTCAACAGAGAAAAACCAGTATACATCGCTGTCTTTGCGTTTGCTTTCTTATCTCTGCCTTTACATTACTTAGTTGTGATTATTATTCTGTGATCTTGCTGCTAACATTTTTTAATTAGCATTATTCCGCTGCCAACTCTATTCACCCCCTCTAGAGTATTGTGCTTTACGATTTCGTTCCTACAATTGGTATCAGAGCGGGTGTTACAGGTAAAGCAAGGTAACATTACAATTATTTATTTATTTAATTAATTGTTATATAGATCACAGCACAACACATGGAAACTGTGAAATTCACAAGTGAAGGCCAGGCCACAGACCTCCACTGTTTGATGGTACGAACTATACCTATTGGAAAACACGAATGAGTTTCTTCTTGAAATCTTTTGACTTTGATTTATGGTTTATTGTTATTGATGGCTATCAAAAGCCACCTCGTATAAATGTTAATGGAGTTATAGTAGAAAAATCCTATAACAGATATACAGAGGAGGAAAAAAAAGGCCAATCTTGACGCACGTGCTATTAACGCTTTATTTTGTGCTTTAGACAGAACTGAATTTAACAGGGTGTCTATCTGCACAACTGCTAATGAAGTGTAAAAACTTCTTGAAGTCACACATGAAGGCACGACTCAAGTCAAAGAATCAAAGGTCAGCAGACTTACTCAAGAGTATGAGGTGTTCAATATGAAGCCTAACGAAACAGTTACTCAGATGTTCGAAAGATTCTTGGATATTATAAATCCTTTGTCCTCCCTAGGCAAAGAGTACAGTAACTATGAAAAGATTCACAAACTCCTGCGAGCACTTACCAAGAACTGGATTCCAAAGGCTACTGCGATCATTGAAGGGAACGACCTCACAACTATGTCCCTCGAAGTACTCATAGGTAAGCTACTCACTCATGAACTGGAGCTACAAGATTTTGAAGAGCCTGCACCAAAGGAGAAGACGATCGCTTTCAAGGCACAGCACAGAAAAGCTGCTGAAGGTGATTCAGACAGTAGTGAATCTGATGCTGAAGATCAAGCACTCCTAGCAAGGAAATTCAAAAGATTCATGAGATATGAGAAGAAAGCCAAAGAAAATAATAGCAGCAACAACTGGTATAAAGATGATGCTGTCTGCTACGGCTGTAAGAAGAAGGGACACATGAAGAAGGATTGTCCTACAAACTCATCATCAAGCAAGAAGAGCAACAGGTATAAAAAAGGGAACCTGAAGAGATCAACATCTCGGAGATATGCCAACACCAGCATATGGCATGAAAGTGAAGCCAGTGATTCAGAAGATGAACAATCAGATGACGCTGTAAACGTATGCTTTATGGAATCCGATCAGGTACCTACTGAACCTGTAGTTGATACATATGATGACTTCACCTTTGAGCAATTAAGAGATGTCTTCATTGAACTGATAAGTGATTACATAAAACTGCATAGCAAGTATCAAACCTCTAAGAAGGTACTCAAAGAGTACAAAGGTGAAATAGGAAGACTTATCGACCTACTAGCTGAGGTTAGAAATAATGTTAGTGAGTCTGGTGAGCTTTCCTCTATTAAGCTCTTATTACACGAGACTAACAAGTCATCTGAAGACAAGGTTATTGACCCACTAAAAGAAGAACTTTCTAAAGAGAAGAAAAGTCTTCAAAGTGCACAAATCAGAATGGAAACACTCACTTCTGATTATACTAAGTTGTATGACACTTCCAAAAGATTGGAAATTAGGTTAGGAAAACAGCCTGAGACTGCTGCTTCCTACCCTAACACGTGTCACTTACCAAATAATCGGAACATTCCCAAACCAAACACTGTCAGACCTAACCCTATCAAACCTTTACCCCAAAAGGTTAAGCCCAAACAGGATTATAGGTATGCTTTCTTCTATACTAGAAAGCCTAAACCTACCAACCGTGCACATCACTCAGCTTTCAACACTAAACATGTACAGTGTCATTATTGTGGCCACATTGGTCATATTTCTTCTGCATGTAGAATCAAAAAGCTTGTTGATTTAAATATTTATGCATGGATACCAAAAGCTAACATTTCAGGACCCTACAAGAAATGGGTACCAAAAGTTTCATCTGCAAACTGTTTTGTAGGTGGAACACCTTTCACATGCTAAAAGCAAATGGATCCTCGACAGCGGTTGTTCATGGCATATGACCGGTGACGCTACATTATTTGTAACACTGTCGAAGAAGAAGAAGGAAGGTTATGTTTTCTTCGGTAATAATTTGAAAGGGTATATCATTGGTATCGGTAATGTTGGTAAGTCTCCCTATCCGGTGATTAAGGATGTCTGTCTGGTTACCGAGTTGAAACATAATCTACTCAGCGTAAGTCATCTAGCTGATCATGGTTATGGCATCAACTTTGGCAAAGACAAATGTACTATAGTTGATAGCTCAACTGGTAGTACTATCTTTGAAGGTATCAGGGAAGACAATATATATGTTTTCTATTTGTTGGAAGAAACTAACATTTCAGATAGATGCTTAATGGCTAAAAGTGATGAGAGTCATCTGTGGCATATGAGACTCGATCACGCAAATATGGACACAATCTCAAGATTATCCACAAAGAAACTAGTATGCGGTTTACCGGACATAACATTCAAGAAGGATTCGGTATGCAGCCAATGTGAAAAGAACAAAGCTACCAGATCCACACTCAAGTCAGTAAACGCAGTATGTACTACTAGACCTCTACAATTGCTACATATGGACTTATTTGGTCCTAGCAGAGTTGCTAGCCTCGGAGGTAAGCTATATGCTTTTGTAATTGTAGATGATTACTCTAGATACACGTGGGTATACTTCTTGACACGCAAGAATGATACATTATTTGAATTTGTCGTCTTTTGCAAGAAAGTACAGAATGAAAAAGGTTACATGATCACTCGTATTAGAAGCGATCATGGTGACGAATTCGAGAATGCAGAGTTTGAGCAATTTTGTGACACACACGGTTTTGTACACGAGTTCTCCTGTCCTAGGACTCCACAACAAAATGGAGTTGTGGAACGTAAGAACAGAACTCTATCCGAAATGGCTAGAGTAACGTTAAACCAGTTTAGTCTACCCAAATATTTCTGGGCTGAAGCTGTCAATACAGCTTGTTTTGTTCTCAATATAGTTCTAATTCGACCCAAATCGAAGAAGACTCCATTTGAGTTATGGTTTGATAGAATTCCATCAGTCTCATATTTTAGAATATTTGGTTGTAAGTGCTTTATTCTTAATACAAAAGACAATTTGGGAAAGTTTGACAAAGAGGCCGATAATGGTATATTTTTAGGTTATGCGGCCAAGAGAAAAGGATACAGAGTCTTCAACAAACGAACCATGATCATCGAAGAGTCAATCAACGTCACTTTTGATGAACTGAATCAAATGACTATCGATGACAATGACGAAGATCCAACTGTACCAAGCTCAACAACAGCTGATTTTCAACCAAGCTCGGCACTACCTGATCCTCCTAGAGAAGATCCAGGAACCAGCTACCTTCAGAGTCTGCCGAAAAGATTAAAATTTATGGCTGATCATCCAAAGGATTTAGTAATTGGTGATATCACCAAAGGTGTAAGTACTCGTACATCCAGTAGAGATATTGTTTCTAGTATTGCATTCATTTCACAGCTAGAACCCAAAACTATTGATGAAGCATGTAGTGATAGTTTTTGGATAGATGCTATGCAAGAGGAATTAAACCAATTTGAACGGAATCAAGTTTGGGAACTTGTTCCCAAACCTATTGATCATCCGGTCATTGGCACCCGTTGGGTATTCTGAAATAAACTGAATGAGAATAGTTTAGTGACTCGTAATAAGGCTCGACTCGTATCTCAAGGATACAATCAGGAAGAAGGTATCGACTACGATGAGACTTATGCCCCAGTTGCGAGATTAGAATCCATTCGCATGTTATATGCATTTGCATGTTTTCATAATTTCAAATTATTTCAAATGGATGTCAAGAGTGTATTTTTAAATGGTTTTATAAAAGAAGAAGTTTTTGTAGCACAACCTCCAGGTTTCACATATTTTAAAAACCCTGATCATATTTTCAAGTTGAAGAAAGCTTTATACGGTCTGAAACAAGCCCCTCGTGCTTGGTATGATCGTCTAAGCTCTTTCCTACTTGACAACGGTTTTTCAAAAGGCAAGGTTGACACTATACTTTTTATTAAGTCCTTTAATGGTAAGCTTCTATTGATACAAGTCTATGTTGATGATATTATATTTGGATCTACTGATGAATCTCTGTGTCAAGAATTCTCTAAGTGTATGCAGAATGAGTTTGAGATGAGCATGATGGGAGAGCTGAAATTCTTTCTCGGACTGTAAATCAAACAAACTGACAATGAGACGTTCATAAATCAAGCCAAGTACACAAAAGATTTGCTAAAGAAGTTTGATCTGGACAATGTCAAACCAATTGGCACTGCGATGGCAACTTCAACAAAGCTTGATATTGATGAACAAGGCAAGCCGGTCGACACACGTAAGTATCGAGGTATGATCGGTAGTTTACTTTATTTAACTGCTAGTCGTCCAGATATTATGTTTAGTATTTGCCTGTGTGCACATTTTCAAGCTAATCCAAAGGAATCACATCTGTGCGCAGTTAAGCGTATCTTTCGATACCTTAAGGACACTTCTTCAGTTGGCTTATGGTATCCTAAAACTAAGTCCTTTGACCTTATTGGTTACTCGGATGCAGATTTTGCTGGATGCAAAGTTGATAAAAAAAGTACCAGTGGCACATGTCATTTCTTAGGCAAGGCTTTAGTCTCATGGTTTAGTAAAAAGCAAAATTCTGTAGCTCTATCAACAACAGAGGCTGAGTATATCGCCGCAGGACGTTGTTGTGCTCAGATTTTGTGGATGAAACAAACCTTAGAAGACTATGATTTATTTTACACACACATTCTCATTTTCTGTGACAACACGTGCACTATTAATTTGACTAAGAATCTAGTATGTCATTCTCGTACTAAGCATATCGAGATCCGACATCATTTTCTTAGAGGTCATCATCAAAATGGAGATATTGACCTTGTGTACATAGATAATGAGAATCAATTAGCTGACATTTTCATAAAACCTCTAGCAGAAGATCGTTTCAATTATTTACGTCGAGAATTAGAAATTTTGGACGTCAATAATGTTAATTGATTTTATTTTATGATTTTATTTCAATATACAAAAATTGTGTTAGAGACAAGCCAATAAAGAGTCTGTCTTTCACCACAACTACGGTTGAAGCGAAGCGGTACTTAAGAGTTCTCCGGTGAACCTCCGCCAGCTGGGACAGTACTCCTACAGCTAATCTGAAACAGTCGCTGTGTAACAAAATTTAATTTATAAAATAACATTAATTATATTATTTTAATGTTAAAATTACTAATCTTTGAATTAAATATTTAAAATGAGCCAAATGAAAAAGAAAGTGTTTCAAACCAACCTCTGGCGAATTCGACCAGACTTCGGACCGAATTCGGCCCGAGTTCGGTTGAAGGTATCATGTTATATAACCAGAACCCGAGAGCCTTTCTTCTTCATTGCTTCTAAACTTCATCAAAACAGCAACAGCAGCCGTGCGAGAGCAGCCCTAACCCTAGTTCTTCACCACCCCTTCTCTTTCAATCCAAGTGGTGAAATCAATCCAAATTTTGGATTCGTGTGGAGTTCGTTGTTCTCTACAACATATTCGAATCTCGGGAGGTATAACTCCTTATTTCCCCTCCTTTCAATTTCGTGCTATTTAATTTTATTGCACGAATGGCACCTAAAGGATTTAACCCCTTCAAGAGGAAGAAGACAACCAATCCTAGTGAGGAAGGTTCATCTTCGAATCCACCCACGGATTCCCTCTTTTTGCCAGTCCAATCTAGCGATGGCACGTTCAACGGGTTTTACTTTCAAACCCTAGATCAAGCCCTACTGTGGTATGTATACTTCTCCATGAGATCCATATGCACAGGCGCTCCTATAAAGTGGATTGTGTTTCCAGAACACCGCCCTTTCTTTGAGGCATTAGGGTTACAATATTTTGTTATACTTTGTTTTCCAGTAGCAACTAATGCCATTAGACTGTTCTACTGCAATATCATATTAAACATGTTTGACGTAAGTACTCGTGTTGGAGGATTAGATATCAATTTCAATGATGTTGTCTTAGCAGAAATCCTTAGTATTCCCAACGAAGGTGAACCGCTTGTTTATATCACTGAATTTGATTTCCCCGACGGCACGACACTTACTAGTTTCAAAGCTGAACTCTGTGCACCTGATCGAGTTCGCTCTGGAAAGTTCAAGACAAACAACTTGAACTTGTTTAATTATGAATTGTACCGTATCATTTACTCCACTATCCTTTCAAAGTCTACTTCAAAGGATGATGTCACGTCTCTTGAATTATCTGCTATGTATCACATTCTTAAGGGGATTCCATTTTCTGCCCCTAAGACCATTATCCAGATGATGGGACGTTGTCGTGCAAGAGATAGAAATCTCTTTTATGCGATGATTCTCCCACGTATCTTTCAGCATTTCGATATTAATTTATCAACTTGTACTCAAGACCCTGAGCCCAAGTTTCTGAAGTTATCTCGTCGCAGTATGACTGCTGCTGCTCCTCCTACTGTTCCTCCTACTGCTCCACCTTCTCCACCTACTCAGCAGTATGCTATGACTTTTGAGGGCATAAACCAGCACTTTTCAGATTTGCACGTCTCGATGACGGATATGGCTCGCGAGCGTGAGTTTCGCGATGTCACTTGTTATCAGACGATAGCAAATTCTCTCGTTGATCTTCGATTTGTCCAGACTGGACATTCTGCCGGTTGCATTCCTAGAGATCCAGCCTTCTCTGGTTACCGCTGTGAGGATGAGGCTGTTCATGCCTACTTTTAGCCCGGTAACGCATATGATTGGTACCGTTCTGACCGTGCTCCTCGAGACTATGTCGGTGAATTTTACACTGGCGCTCCTCCTCACCCTTTTGGAGCTGGTACCTCTGCAGCTGGTCCTTCTGGACATGTCGGTCATGCTGATGATGATGATGATGATGAGGATATGTGATATGTTATCTGATGTTTGAGACTTAGATATTATCTACTGTAAACTTGGAAATGCTCCGACATTCCAAGTTTTTCTATCTTTCTAGACTTTATTATCAGTATTTCTTTTGAGGACTTGTACTGGATATTTTTACGTCTCTTGGACATCATTTCATCTTTATGGATTTCGTAGTTTATCTTTCACATCAGTTTACTTATTTACTTAGCATCTTTATCTGCTTCTTTATTATAAACTGCCTGTGAAATAATTTTATGTTTTATTATTAACTGCCTGAGACAAATACATGCCTGTGATGTATTTCTAATTTCTTTAATATTTCTACCATTTATCATGATTATTTTCTTGTGTTTCTTCACTGTTTGTTATTTATGCATTGATTGCGGGAGAGTTTTTCTCTTTTGCAATTATTTTGCTAAATGGCAACGGGAGAGAAAATAAAGATCTAACATTCTTTTGAGAAAATGCAGGACATGAATAATTTTTGATTTTATTTCAAGCTTAAATGTTATATCATTCATAGTTTGTCAATTATCAAAATAGGGGAGATTGTTGGCCCATTGGTCATATGGTCAAACTGATTTTAATAATTGATTAAACACTGTCTGGATATATGAAGCTAGTCAGGATATCTCGGACTCTTGGACATGGTCAAGAATGGCTATCTACTCAGTTCAAGACCGAAGCAATGTTTGCCTGTTCGAGTCTGTATTTCTTTGAGTAATGTATTTTTCATTTTATTGAGTCTAGGAATACGTTGTACACCGAGTCGTACTGGCAAATAGGCTATTCCTAAATGATTTTAAAATGTTTTTAAAATGTCCTTAGTTTTGAAAAATATTCGTATTTACAAAAGCTTCAAAAAGGTTTTCAAAAAGGTTTTCAAAAAATTCCTAAAAACTAATTTTAAAAACCTAACCTAACCCTGACAGAACTTGGCTAGAGTTCGGCCAGAGTTCGGTTAGTGGCCGTTTTGATTTTTGAATTCTCTGGAACTTGGTTCTCCTGCAGTTGCGGATTTGACCGAGATTTCCTCATCGAGTTCTGCCCGAATTCTGCCCGAATTCTGTCTTTGGAATTCCTATAAATAGAGAAGGATTTCGATCATTTCAACTCACTCATTCACTTTCAATCTTCTCTCTATCTAAAACTTTCAGTCTTCCAAAGAGTTTTTCTTGAGCTTTAAATTTCAGATCCCAAGCCAGTTACAATCCTCTAGTCGATTTGCCAGTGCGGTACGGTCTAGAAGTTTCAGAGTGATTGTAATCAGAGGCTTGATAGAAGATTCAACTCTTCACAATTGAAGTTGGACGAGTTCTTCGTATCAAAGCTCACGTTGTAGAAGTTGCAAGGACTTCATAAGAAAACTTGTGGTTTTGCCAATAGTGGATTCAACTGGTAGCAAGAGTTCTACCGACTGGATTAGTCCTCAACAGAGGAAAACCAGTATACATCGCTATCTTTGCGTTTGCTTTCTTATCTCTGCCTTTATATTACTTAGTTGTGATTATTATTCTGTGATCTTGCTGCTAACATTTTTTAATTAGCATTATTCCGCTGCCAACTCTATTCACCCCCCTCTAGAGTATTGTGCTTTACGATTTTGTTCCTACAGTAGGTCTCTACCTGGTACACAAAGACAGTTTTCGAACCGGAGTGTACCATCCTCATGGATTACTAACTCCTTTCTAAGACCTGATTCACACTCTGATCGAAGCTTCTGGATTCGCGGATCCTCTGCCAGAGCTTCTCTGATCCTTTCTACTAAAGTGGACCGATTCTGCAAACTGGCCATAACTCCTGTATCTTACGGCAAGATCACTTCAATTTCCATTTTCTGAAGATCTTCTAAAATATGCCTCTGCGTGGTTAGAATGAATGCACCACCTCTCCTGCTCAAGGCATCTGCTACCACATTCGCCTTGCCTGGATGATACTGAAGATTTACATCAAAGTCTTTCAGTAATTCCAACCATCTTCTCTGTCTCATGTTCAGGTCCCTCTGGGTAAACACATACTTTAAACTCTTATGATCAGTGTAAATCTCCACTCTATCCCCATATAAGTAGTGCCTCCATAACTTAAGCGAGAATACTACTGCTGCTAATTCCAGGTCGTGAGTTGGATAGTTCTTCTCATGATCTCGAAGCTGTCGAGATGCATATGCTACCACCTTACCATGCTGCATCAACACACATCCAAGCCCCTTCCCGGATGCGTCACAATATACTGTAAACCCTCCCGATCCTACTGGAAGTGTCAAGATCGGGGCTGAGATTAATCTCTTCTTCAACTCTTCAAATGATGCCTGACACTCTGCCGACCAAACAAACTCTACGTCCTTACGCATCAAATGCGTCAAGGGTGCCGAAATCCTGGCAAAGTCTGCCACGAACCTCCAGTAGTAACCTGCCAATCCCAAAAAACTACGCACTTCTGCTACCGTCTTCGGAACTGGCCAATTCTCCACTGCCTTAACTTTCTTCGGGTCTACTGACACTCCTGCTCCAGAAATAATGTGTTCCAGGAACGAAATATGATCCAACCAGAACTCACATTTACTAAGCTTCGCATAAAGTTGATGCTCCCTCAAGGTCTGCAAAACTATCCGAAGGTGCTTCTCATGTTCCTCCTCACTACTGGAATAGACAAGGATGTCATCTATAAACACTACTACAAACTTATCTAAATAGGGCAGAAAGATGCGATTCGTCAAATCCATGAATACTGCTGGGGCATTAGTCAGTCCAAATGGCATCATCAGAAACTCATAATGCCCATATCGCGATCTAAAGGCTGTCTTGGGTATGTCCTGCTCCCGGACTCTCACTTGGTAATATCCAGATCGAAGATCAATCTTAGAGAAGATGCAAGCCTTACCCAATTGATCAAACAAGTCATTAATCCTTGGTAACGGATATTTGTTCTTCACAGTTACTGCATTCAACTGTCGGTAATCAATGCACATCCATGTCGATCCATCCTTCTTAGGTACCAAAATCACCGGTGCTGTCAAGGACGAATTACTGTCTCTGATAAACTGCTTCGCCTTCAATTCTTCTTCATGCTGGTACAACTTATCCAACTCTGACTGCGACATCCTGTAAACTCTACCAACCTTTGGCTCTGTCCCTGGATTCAGCTCAATGTAAAACTCCACATCTCTGACTGGTGGCAAACCTGGAAGCTCATATGGAAATACATCGGCAAACTCTCTGACTACTCTGGGGTCTGCTCCTGCTCTGACAATGCTTCTGCAACGATGCCCTTGGATCGATCCTCCAATAATCAAACAAAGACAAACTCCTCTACACCAAGTACATTAAATGCTACCTTACCTCCCCGACAATCTATCGTCGCATGACTCTCTTTCAACCAGTCCATGCCTAGGACAACGTCAAAGTTGCCCATAGGGAACTCAATCAAAGATGCGGGCAATAATCGCCCGCATACTATTACTGGATACGCTTAGCATACTCTGCTAACTCCTACGAGCCCATTACCAGTGAGTATATTCATCCTCTCTTGCAATGCCTCGAATTTTAATCCAATACGTATCGTAAATCGTGCAGATATAAAAGAGTGGGTAGCCCCCGAATCAAACAATGCTACTGCAAGAAAAGAGGTAACAGAAATATTACCTGCAACCACGTCGCCTGAAGCTAGCGCATCCTCCAGTGATAATGTGAAGGCCTGGCCCTGGCCCTACTGAGCTTCCTCCTGCTGCCTTCCTCGACCATGCTGTCGCTGCGGCCTCTGCGGGTCTTCCTGGTTCTGTGCCTGGCGGTACATCTGAGCCTGCATGGGTAGACGCTGGGCTAGCGGCCTTATGGCCAATGCTGGCCCTCTGTTCGGTGCTGCCCCTGGAGCTGGCAATGTCGGAAACTGCTGAACTGGTCCTCCTAGCCTCTGCATCATAGGACAATTGGCAATCCGGTGGTCTGGACTGCCACACCTCATACATAACCCATTAGCTGAGTGACACACATCCCTAGTGTGCCCTCCCTTACCACAGTAAGTACATCCGATAGGCGCCCCCTGGCGCTGCTGCTGGTTCCTCGGCTGCTGTTGCCGAACTGGTGCTGATATCTCATATACTGCCGTCCTCCGTGGCGCTCCTGACTCATGAATACGGATGCCGGGCGCTGGCGCCGATGTTCGCTGTACTGCTCCTCCGCCCCTGCTCTGAGAATGAGTCCTCTTCTGGCCCCCATGCCTTGACACCAGCCTTTGTTGGGGGAGTTCATGCCTCCGGGCTGCCGTTAAAACGGCATCAAAAGTCTGATAGTCATGCCCTTCCACTAGCTGTAGAATCTCCAAATGAAATCCTTGCTGGAACCTCATCGCCTTCTCTGGCTCTGTAGCTACCATCGTCGGTGCAAACTGACTCAGTCTGCAGAACTCCGCTGCATATCCATCCACCGTCTTCCCAGCCTGCTTGAGACTGATAAACCTCTGCTGTAGCTTATACCGTGCTACCACGCCAAAGTACTTGGCCTTGAATCTGGTACAAAAGCTATCCCAGGGAACATAACGTCTCAGTCCAACCTCTTCTGATGCCCACCAATCGTGGGCGAGATCCTGAAGTATCAGTCTGACCTGGTCAACCTTCTCTTCTGCTGGAACCTTAGCTGCAGTCAATATGGCCTCAGTGTCCTAAAGCCAAGCATCCGCCGTGATGGCGTCCTCCGTGCCGTCAAAATATCTCAGGTTAAGTCGATAAAATCTTCCTGATGCTCCTGAATCATTCCTTACAATCCTCTCAAGGGCCAATTGCAACCCCTGATTCAGTAGCATATTCTATTCCTGCTGTCGGGTCTGCTGTTGCTGATGGGCAGCCACCTGTTGCTGCTGAGTAGCCAGGAATCCCCAGATGACCTCCAGGAGTGCTGCAGCATCAGGTACGGGTGTCGCTGCTGGCACCGCTGGGGGTGCAAGAGTTTCCAGAACCTGCGGTTCCACTTGCTCTGATATTATTTCTACTCGGATATGATCAGGAGATTGCACTCCTTCCGGCTGCTGCCCCGTCGAGCCATGCTCCACTGGTTGTTCCCCCATGTTGGCCTCGCCAGCTACTGAGAAAAAAGCACCCCTATATGGAAAAGTACATGATATTAATCGTCAGGACGAGGAAGATTCGAGGATACAATTCAGGGGGTCAATCAAGGTGAAAAAAGAGTATGAGATTCAAAGGGAACACGTTTTGATTGAGACTCCTATAATAGTAACACCCCACAAGTCTGAAAAGTCAGACCTGCATGGGCCACCAATAAAATCTTGTCACGCCCCAGTACCAAAATACGGAGACAGACTAGGCTAGCTACTCCATATGAGGTATTCAAACGTCATACGGCGATCGTGGCTGTCAAAAGACAAGGGGGTGTATGCTACATTCAAGTCACCTATGGTCACACAGAACATCTATGTCTCAATCATTCAAAGCAAGAAAATATCAATTAATGAACATATAAGATAAAGCAGTAAGGCGTCCCTGACGCTTCATCAAAATGGTCATGGGGTTCTAGCTTTATAAGGTAGCTAGCCCAGAGAGTCAAAGATACATAATTGTATTCAGCTGCAGTCTGATTTAATTATAATTGTGCAAAAGACAAAATGTCTAGATTAGCCGGCTAAACAGGTGCCGGTGGCTAAACGCCAGGACATAAATAAAGATACAGGAGTGGTGGAGAAGAAACCCACTCGAGTCCCCCGCCAGTCATGCTCCTAGTATGCACCGTTGATGTCAGGGAAGAAAGTCGGATCCTCAGGCTCTGCTACGCGATCTGGCCAAACAAAACCAGCCGGATCAGTCCCGAAATAGCAAGTACCACAAGGGAGCACAAAAGCGCAAGATAAAACCCAGTCATAAAATAATAATAATAGTAAGCTTCCGATCGTAACCTCGGTCCACAGCCTGTCCTAGTACGATAGACCAACCCAACAACCAAACAAGGACATGGGTTGGACCACGCACCATGACAGTCCGTGTCCCTCGGCTACTAGCGGAAGACCCAAGCACAGTCAAGTCATTTTTTTCAAGCGACTATTCATTCCTGCGGCTTTCTATATTTGGCGGAGTTATCCCCGTTGTGCTGATTTAAAAGGAATCCTCAGATCGTGTCAACCCAGTAGGGCTAGCCAAACCATAAGACTTATAACACTTTGATGATGCACCAGTCCCCCGAAGGGCTACCACGCTAAGACATTTAACACATAGCTCGTAGGAGTCAGATATAGCTATTTGCTATAGGCAAATGGAACCATATCCGTGGCGGCCAACCCGACACATCAGGATGGGACCTGGGGTGGCTAGTATGGCACGATCTCGGAATTCTTCCCACCCAATACATCTACTAAGTTAATTGCCTAGTTAATCCCTAGGTTATCCTCAGAGTTCACATGTCCTGGTCACATGTTGACTCCCTTAGATGTCGTACATCGTACAAGTACTCCAAGAAGGGATCCGTACTGGCTCAAGGATTCGTACGTATGTTTTTTTCCCTTCTTGGTGTAATACAACACACAACACATACCACGTCATTGCTACCGACCTTTGTTGACACAAAATCACAGTCAACCAAAAATTGATAGAATTGACTACATAATACTTGTGATAATTCAATACGACACATGAAGACTACTTCCAGTTCAAGTCAGACGACAGCTCGGATTTGCAATGCAAGTTATTTTGAGTCTGTACTTTTACAATTTTATTGAGTCTAGACCTATGTAAACTGAGCTGTATTGAGCATCTTAGACTTAGCCTATAACCATACCCAAATCCAATAGCTCCACACATATCCAAAATAAGCCAATTGGATCCATGACCCATTCTGTGCTCTGGAGACAGAGTTCGGGCCGAACTCTGCCTCCTCAAAATCAGCACCCTAATTTTTAGGGTTGGCTGGTTGTAAGTTGTCCAATGGCCAAATTTTTTGAAAATTTCAACCAGAATTCTGGCCGAATTCTGCCCACCTGATATCCTATAAATAGGCCATGAATTCTCTCATTTTCAATCATCCAATCTTCTCTTCTATTCTCTCTAAAGCTCCATACAAGCCATACCCTTCTTCATCTACTAGCCACAAGCTCCCTAAGCCTCAAGTGCTCAGTACTTTTCAGTCAGGATTTTGTGCAAGAGTTCAAGAAGTCACTTGTAAAATTCCAAGCATCGCCACTGCGATCTTTGTAAGAAGTTGACGTGCTCTTCTGAAGAAAAGGCACGGGGTGTAACTACTATTTCACAAATAGTGGATTTAATCCTGAGCTAGAGTTCTCAGGCCTGGACTAGTCCTCCACGAGGAAAACCAGGTTAAAAATCGGCTGTGTTTGCGTATGCTTTCTTGCTCCTTATTTATTTTTGCATTTACTCTGATTACTTTCAGCTTGTGAAAGAGTTTAATTTTTTAATTGGTTATTATCGTTATAAACTCTATTCACCCTCTCTAGAGCTGCCATCTGTTCTTCAATTGGTATCAGAGCTCTGTTCTCTCAACAAGGACTAACATCATAGAGCTGATCCATGGCAAGCACACAATCCTTGATTTCCAATCACGGTGAAGGGCAGTACACTCATAGGCCTCCCCTATTTGATGGAACTAACTACACCTATTGGAAAACAAGGATGAGCTTTTATCTCAAGTCGCTAGACTTCGACCTGTGGACCATCGTCACCGATGGTTACAAAAAGCCCGCCAAGATAGTTGTCAATGGTGATCTCGTTGAGAAACTAAATGACAAATATTTTGACGAGGAGAAGAAACAGGCAAGTCTCGACGCAAGAGCTATTAATGCTTTATTCTGTGCTATAGACAGGAATGAGTTCAACAGGGTCTCAACATGCACCACCTCTCACGAAGTATGGAGACTTCTAGAAGTGACGCATGAAGGAACTACCCAAGTCAAGGAATCGAAGATAAGCCGTCTAACTCAAGAATATGAGGCTTTCAAGATAAAGCCAAATGAGACGATCACGCAAATATTTACAAGATTCCTCGACATCATCAATCCCCTACCTTCGCTCGGCAAACAACATTCAAATCACGAGAAGATTCGCAAGCTACTTAGGGGGCTACCAAAGATTTGGAACCCTAAGGTGACAGCCATCATAGAAGGAAATGATCTCACAACTATGTCCACGGAGACCTTAATAGGAAAGCTGATGACTCATGAGCTTGACCTCAAGGACTTCGAAGAGCCTTCTCCTAAGGCTAAGGAGATCGCCCTCAAAGCTCACCGACGAAGGACTGACTCCGAAGAGACGGATGACGATAACTCGGAAGATGATGATCAAGCTCTCCTTGTCCGCAACTTCAAGAAATTTCTTTGCTTCAACCGAAGAAAGAAGGAACCACAAGAAGATGACGAAGAAGAGCCAACATGCTACGGTTACAAAAAGACGGGACACGTTCGAAAAGACTATCCATTTTTAAAGAAGAACAACCGCTATGAAAAACCATACAAGAAGGCTTCCTCAAAGAAATATGCCAACACAAGCATTTGGCATGAAAGCGAAGCTAGTGACTCCGAGGAAGAAAATGACTCTCTTCAAGATGCTGCAAACGTGTGCCTAATGGCAACGTCCGACAAGGTATCAAACAAAACTCTTGACGATTTCACTTTTGAAGAACTTGGCGATACTTTCACCGATTTACTTGATGATCACAAAAAGGTCATTGGTAAATATAAACATGCCAAGGAAAAGATCAAAAGTCATGAAGTCGAAATTCAAAGACTTTCTTTACTGCTTGATAACATTAGAGATACTTCACCCACGGATGTCACAAATGAGGTATCTAAGCTTAAAATAAGCCTACATGATGTCGAAGCACGCATTGAACAACAAACACAAGAAATCACAGCACTCAACACGGAGCTTGCTGAAGAAAAAAGTAGACACAAGATTTCTATTACTAAGATATATGGTTTGAATGCTAAGGTTACTGAACTGCAGGCTGTCTCTATGAAATTGGAGACTAAATTGGGAAAACAGGTTGCTTAACCTCAAACCCAATCACATGAGACACACACAAAGCATGACATTACTCATACTAGTCAACCATGTCATCCACCTGCAGCTCATAATCATGCTTACATATACACACACTTTTATAAAGCACACAAACCACATGCACGTAGAAATAATTCTTACTTGTTACAGAATCATTATGCTACACATAGATACAATCATCACTATGTTGCACAAAATCACCATCACTCTACATATAGACATCATCACCTGCTACTCCATATAAACATTATCACCACATTGCTCCACATCACTCTACATATAGACATCATCACTATGCTAACTCTATATATCATCATGCTACTCCACATCACTCTACTCATAGACATATGCATGCTCCTAACATAAATAGGAATGCTATATGTACTTATTGTAGATTATATGGACATATTTCACCACAATGTAGAATTAGAAGATTAGTAGATAGAAAGATATATGCATGGTTTCCGAAAACTAACTTTTCAGGACCCTCAAGAACTTGGGTACCAAAGGTTACATCTACTCTTGATGTAGGTGGACCTTCCCTCCTCAACTAAGAGTAAGTGGATTCTCGATAGTGGATGCTCGCGGTATATAACTGGAGATGCAAATCTTTTCGCATCACTATCGATGAAGAGAGAAGGATATGTATCCTTCGGCAACAACTTAACAGGGTATATTATAGGTAATGGTATTATTGGTCATCCTCCCTCTCCCGTAATAAAGGATGTCTGCCTAGTGACCGAGTTAAAGCATAACTTGCTCAGCATTAGTCATCTTGCTGACCATGGATATGACATTAACTTTGGACAAAATAAATGCTTTATTTATGATAGGTCAACGGGAGACACTGCTTTTGAAGGGGTAAGAGAGTATAATATTTATATTTTCTATCTGTCTAGAGATACTAATAATGTAGGTAGATGCCTATACTCATAAGGATGAAAGATTACTGTGGCACCAGCGTCTTGGTCATGCCAACATGGATACTATATCCAGGCTATCGACTAAGAAGCTAGTTAGAGGCTTGCCCGACATCACATTCAAAAAGGACACTGTATGTGCCGAATGTGAATTGAATAAGGCAACTAAGTCCTCATTTCATTCCATAAACTCTGTAAGTACTACTAGACCTTTGCAACTTCTTCATATGGATTTATTTGACCCTAGTAGAGTAGCCAGTCTTGGTGGAAAACTCTATACTTTTGTTATTGTTGATGATTTTTCTAGATTTACATAGGTTTTCTTTCTTACAAATAAAAGCGATTCTGTTTTGATTTTTAAGATTTTTGTTAAGAAAGTTCAAAACGAAAAAGGCTACATGATTACTCGAATCCGAAGTGATCATGGAGGCGAATTCAAAAATACTAATTTTGAAAAGTTTTATGATTCTAATGGTTTTAATCATGAGTTTTCTTGTCCAAGAACTCCTCAACAAAATGGTGTTGTGGAGCAGAAGAATAGGATTCTTGGCGATATGGCTAGAGTCATGTTGAACAAGTTTTCCCTTTCGAAATACTTTTGGGCTGAAGCTGTTAGTACAGCATGCCACATTTTAAATAGGGTGCTTATTCGTCCTATTACGAAGAAAACACCCTATGAGCTTTGGTTTGGAAGAATTCCAAATGTTTCTTATTTTAGAGTTTTTGGTTGTAGATGTTTTATCCTTAACACCAAAGACAACTTAGGCAAATTTGATGCCAAAGCTGACGATAGTATTTTTCTTGGCTATGCTGCCAAGAGCAAGGGATATAGAGTATTTAACAAACGCTCATTAATTATGGAAGAGTCTACCAATGTGACTTTTGATGAAGATAACAATGCAACAGCTACTCTTGATGATGATGTTGAGCCATCAACTTCTACTCCAATGAATACCACCACCGAAACCAATTCGCTGGAGGGCTTGCCTAAGAAATTCTCTTTCAAGCCATCACATCCAGAAAATTTGGTAATAGGTGAGGTTTCACGTGGAGTAACTACTAGATCATCATTAAGAGACTCTATTGCTAGCACTGCCTTCATTTCACAAATTGAGCCGAAAAACATTTTAGAAGCTTTTAATGATGAATTTTGGATTTCTGCTATGCAAGATGAACTCAACCAATTCGACAGGAGCCAAGTATGGGAACTCGTTCCTAGACCGGCAAATCACTCGATTATTGGTACTAAATAGGTTTTTAGAAACAAAGATGGATCAGTTACACGCAACAAAGCTCGTCTAGTAGCCCAAGGATACAACTAAGAGGAAGGTATCGACTACGATGAGACGTATGCTCCTATTGCGAGATTGGAATCCATTCGGATGCTTTGTGCATTTGCAAATTTTCAAAATATTTCAAATGGATGTTAAAAGTGCTTTCTTGAATGGATTTATTAAGGAGAAAGTTATGTAAAACAACCCCCTGGTTTTGAAAATCACAAATTTTTTGACCATATTTTCAAGCTAAAGAAAGCGCTATATGGCCTCAAACAAGCCCCTAGAGCTTGGTATGAACGGCTAAGCAATTTCTTGCTTGAGAAAGGTTTTTCAAATAGGAAAATTGATACCGCACTTTTCATAAAATCTTTTAAAGATACTATTCTCTTAGTGCAAATATACATAGATGATATTATATTTGGTTCTACTGATGAAACCCTCTGTCAAGATTTTGCCAAGTGCATGCAGACCGAGTTTGAGATGAGCATGATGGGGGAGCTCAACTACTTTCTTAGACTGTAAGTCAAACAAATGTCAAATAGAACTTTCATCTATCAGTCAAAGTATACAAAGGACATACTGAAGAAATTCGACCTTGACAACGTCAAACCAATCAGCACTCCAATGGCTACTACAACTAAACTAGAACCAGATGAAAGCGGTAAACCTGTGGATCAACATAAGTATCGAGATATGATAGGCAGTCTACTCTATTTAACTGCTAGTCGCCCTGATATTATGTTTAGCGTTTGCCTGTGTGCTAGATATCAAGCAACTCCTAAGGAATCACACATGACCGCTGTTAAGCGTATCTTTCGATACCTTAAGGGTACGGTTACAGTGGGCCTATGGTATCCCAAGTCAACATCATTTGACCTCATCGGTTACTCTGATGCTGATTTTGCCGGATGCAAGGTCGACCGTAAAAGTACGAGCGGTACGTGTCATTTATTAGGAAAGGCTTTAGTCGCTTGGTTTAGCAAGAAGCAGAATTCTGTCGCACTATCCACAACAGAAGCTGAATACATCGCAGCTGGGCATTGTTGTGCACAAAATCTGTGGATGAAGCAAACTCTTGAAGACTACAACTTATCTTTTATGCACATTCCAATCTTTTGTGACAACACTAGTGCTATAAATCTCACTAAGAACCCCATATGTCACTCACGCACGAAACACATAGAAATACGTCACCACTTTTTGCGTGATCATCAGCAAAATGGTACTATTAATTTAGAATTTATTGATACTGATCATCAGCTAGCAGATTTCTTTACAAAACCATTATCCGAAGAGCGCTTCAATTTTCTTTGTCGTGAACTTGGAATTTTGGACGAAGCTGTTATTAATTAAAATAAACCTACATAAATAACGAGTATGTCTTGATTCTTTTATGATGAAATTGCTATGGGTACAATTCGAAAGGGTCCTTCTGACAACAAGACGTAAAAGCCTAAGCGACACGGTGCACTAGTCCTCAGGACTACCGCTAGCTGGGATCCGGCCCCTGCAGCTAACCCATGGCAGCTTCAAAATATTAAATTATGGCATAATTCCATGTTTATTACATGGTTCATTTTATTTATCACATGCTGAAATGCAGAGTTTCCAACTTCACTTTGCTTCGAAATCAATTTTTTGGACTTTTTCACTTAGATTTTTTTAATCTTGTATATGTACTTTTCCTTTGGTCTCTCTCACTTAATCATTTGTTTTCAACTTAGAATCATTTTTCAGCCTGATTCCTGTTCTGTTTCCAGGATCCAAAATTCGGGCCGAACTCTGCCCTATCCAGAGTTTGGGCCGAATTCGGCCTGACTGTTCCAGAACCGGGAGCAGTCTCAGCCGCTGATCATAAGTTGATCCAATGGCCTATATTTGTTCCGACCATTGGAATCCTTTCACATATATTTGGGCTCTCCTCTTTCTCCTCCTCTATTGCCACCTTTTCCACTTCTCCAAACATATTTTTCTCAAACCCTAACCCTAGTTCTTCCTCCCTAGAGCTTATCTCTTCTTCAAACTCAAGGAGAAGGCTTCCCTCATCATTCTCCTTCAAGGTTCTTCATCACATTGAGGTATATCTCAACACACCTCTTCATCTCAATTTCTTCTATTGTCTTTATTATTTTTTCATGGCTCCACGATTGTTCAATTGCGGGAAGAGACTTCGAACCGGGGGAGCGTCCTCTTCGAATGCTCCTCCTCGTGGTGAACCGCCCGTTGAACAACAACCACCTATCCATCCGTTGTTCAACCCGCCTCGTCCACTTGACCCAAACACATTTGACGACCGAATATTTGTATCACTCGACGCGTCAAATGACTGGTTTAGTGACTTTCGGACACGTCCGGTGTTTGTGGGTCATCCTGTCAATTTTACTATTTTATCTCAATATGATGCACTTTTTCATGATCTTTGCCTTGCGAACTTGTCACAACCAACTCGGTCATATATCGTAATGCTATTCAAATGTTCTACTGCAACCTAACTCATGATGATACACATATTTATTCACGGGTTGCGGGCATTAACATCTCGTTTGATGATTTCGATTTGGCCGAACACCTTGAACTCCAAGAGCCAAACTCATGAAAAAAGCTTGTTGAAGCTCGATCGTTTCAATTTCCCGATGGGTCTTCACTTGAAAGCTTCAAGGATGACTTGTGTCCTCCGAACACACGTCCTCGCTTTTGGCCAAGTATCTCAATCTCTATTTTTATGAACTTCATTGGATTATCTTTAACACTATTCTACCCAAAGCGGGATCCACCGATGAAGTCACCTACTTTGAAATCTCGGCCTTATATCACCTTCACTTTCATGTACCATTTAATCTTCCACGTACCATGATGGACTGGATGATTAATTCTAGGAAGAAACCAAGATCCTTGGTTTATGCTTTGTATCTTCCTATGGTATTTCGTGCTTTTCGCATACCTCTTGATGAGTGTCAGTTCTTACCTGCCCCTGCCTTCCTCTCTAAGGCGCGGAGACTTCAGGCAGCAGTTGGCTCACCTGTTGTGTACGAGCATTCTGATGATGAGCCAGATGCCCCTCCTCTGGGACAGGATCCTCCTCCTCCTCCTGCCACTCTCGAGCCCCTCCAGGCTATGCTCCGCGATCGTTTCACCTTGGAGGATGATCGCTAGACTCAGCTTGATTACCGGACTACCTTGCAGATGAGTGCCATTAGCAACTCACTGCATGATATTCGGTACTCCATGTCTCGCCATCCTTCCATGCCTATCCCTATGGAGCGGGACCCTAGTCGTGAAGGGTATCGTATTGATGACCCTTGGGTTATTCGCTACTTGGATCCAGATGCGATTTTCGTGGACTCTCGTCGTTCCTTCACTGAACCATCCGACGACGCTGGGCCTTCACGAGCTCGATGATGGATATGGACTGCTACTGAGGATCATAGCTTATGTTTCTTTATGCACTTTGGATTTTAGTTACTTTTATGCACTTTGATTGTATTAGACTTATTATTATGTGTGACTTTTGAGACATTCAGTAGTTTTATCAATATCTATGCAGTTTCATCTATTACCTTTTGGTGTGCTTGCCAGTTCTTATCTGTTTATGGTTTATTGCTAAATGCCAAAAGGGGGAGAAAATTTGGTATATTCTATATTCTTTTTGTATCTCTGTATCTGTGCTTTGGGGAGAATACTTTTATCAGGCCAACAGGACTCAAAGCAATGTTTATGGGGGAGCTATTGCTAGCGCGGCACTGATTACGGGGGAGCTATGCCATATAATGTGTCCAGGTATGAATATTGAATATACAACTATCATTTTGTCAATTATCAATATGGGGGAGATTGTTGACACAAAATCACAGTCAACCAAATATTGATAGAATTGAATACATGATACTTGTGATAATTTAATACGACACATGAAGACTACTTCCAGTTCAAGTCAGACGACATCTCGGATTTGCAATGAAAGTTATTTTGAGTTTGTACTTTTACAATTTTATTGAGTCTAGACCTATGTAAACTGAGCTGTATTGAGCATATGAGACTTAGCCTATAACCATACCCAAATCCAATAGCTCCACACATATCCAAAATAAGCCAATTGGACCCATGACCCATTCTGTGCTCTGGAGACAGAGTTCGGGCCGAACTCTGTCTCCACACAGAGTTCGGGCCGAACTCTGCCTCTTAAAAATTAGCACCTTAATTTTTAGGGTTGGCTGGTTGCAAGTTGTCCAATGGGCAAATTTTTTGAAAATTCCAACCAGAATTCTGGCCGAATTCTTCCCACCTGATATCCTATAAATAGGCCATAAATTCTCTCATTTTCAATCATCCAATCTTCTCTTCTATTCTCTCTAAAGCTCCATACAAGCCATACCCTTCTTCATCTACTTGCCACAAGCTCCCTAAGCCTCAAGTGCTCAGTACTTTTCAGTTAGGAGTTTGTACAAGAGTTCAAGAAGTCGCTTGGAAAATTTCAAACATCGCCACTGCGATCTTTGTAAGAAGTTGACGTGCACTTCTGAAGAAAAGGCACGAGGTGTAACTACTATTTCACAAATAGTGGATTTAATCCTGAGCTAGAGTTCTCAGGCCTGGATTAGTCCTCCACGAGGGAAACCAGGTTAAAAATCGGCTGTGTTTGCGTATGCTTTCTTGCTCCTTATTTATTTCCGCATTTACTCTGATTACTTTCAGCTTGTGAAAGAGTTTAATTTTTTAATTGGTTATTATCGTTATAAACTCTATTCACCCCCCTCTAGAGTTGCCATCTGTTCTTTAACCTTTACTATATAAAAGCTGGACTCTTGAAAGTACTGGCAGGTATCACGAAGGAACACTTAGCGCTTAGGATAGCGCCTCGGTGCTCACATAGATTGTACCTTAGTACACACATAGGGTTATCCAGCCATCACATAGGTAGTCAGATTAGGAATAAGGACTAAGATACAAGGAACATACGGCCAGGCTCATGCGGCTGGAATATGCAGCTCAGTCAAGCCATGCGGCTAAGGAACTCATGCGGCCGAAAGAAACGGAAGTCCATGCGGCAATAAGGGTAGATCTTATGCGGCTGGGGAATAGAACCATAGCCTGTGCGGCTCAAATGGAAATCTTGCATATGCGGCTGTGGGAGGGCAGTGCCACGCGACAATGAGTTCATACGGCGGCAAAGGCTTTATGCGGCTGCGAAGGCTTTATGCGACTGTGAAGGCTTTATACGGCTGTAACTGCCCAACGCCATGCGGCATGATCGCATGCGGCTGGAAATACTCATGCGGCTGCAATTGCTTATGCGACTGTGATTGCTTATGCGGCTGCGATTGCTTATGCGGCCGAAGGGAACTATTCATCATCCCTGCCAGAACCAGCCCAGACGAACCTAGGAGAAGTCCAAATATTATTTTGGCCACAACTTCCTCAAAACAAGTCTAAATCTAACTTTCCAAAGGTAAAAATTGTATAGAATCAAATTTCCTACAGCATAGGATTATTGGTTTTCGAAAATAGTCAAGTTTGATAGATCAAAGCCATGAAAACCCATGAAACCCTAGTTTTAGGAACTTAGATCTACACAAATCTAGCCATTAAAATAAAAAACTTCAAGAACTAAACTTGTAGAGAATGAAGAGATGAACAATATAGTCAAATAAAAAATCGAGTAAAAATTAAGAAAGAAAAAATGCACTAATCTCCACTTTTGAGCAAGTTGTACTTGCCTATGGAGTGGTGGTTGAGAAAAATAAATGGAGGAGTGAATGAAGAGAGAGAGTGAGGAAGAGATATTAAATAGGGTTGGTTTAAGAAAACCCTAATCCCTAACACCTTCCACTAATGACAAGGCTAAAAAGGCTACATGCCATCATTAATAAATAATAGACAAAATTTATGCACATGTTAAATACAGATACCGTCTACAGAATTCATGAAGATTATGTATATCGGGATCGGGGAGTGACAAAAGGCATTTGATAAATAATATATAATTTTAGATAATATCAACTATATTTGGAAACTAGATTTTATTAGTAAAATAAACTTTTAGGAAAATAATACATTGAGAAATCGAAATCATTTTGGGCTAAACTCTAAGTTTTGTCAAAGTAGATAAAAAACTATACCTCATGAATTAAGAATTTATTTAGATAAATTATACTTGAACATATAGCTTTATTAGTTAAAATGATTTTACGAAACTATTGAAAAATAATAATTTTCTATATAACAATTGGAACTATATTGTATAAGTCAAAATAACCTACTATATTTGAATAGAATCCTTCTAGGACAAAACCATAACTGGTAGATAAAAAAATAGCTATTTATTTGAATAAAATAAATAATTAATAAAAACTATATTTAATACAATCTCTTGAAAATATTAATTTACATGTATAGATATTTTATGACAGTAATGATATTGTAAAGGACGAATCCTCTAGTGATAAAATAATTATTTTACTAATAGCAGTAAAAATAAATTTAAAAATAATAACACTAATAATAATAAAAATAATAATAATAATAATAATAATAATAATAATAATAATAATAATAATAATAATAAAAAATATTATAATCATGATAATTACCTCAGTACAGTACATCTACTGCTGTTCAAAATAACATCATGATTAGCCAACAAACAATTAAATAAATAATTAATTAAATAAATAATATTTAAAATATCCGAACCACATGGTTCTCTTCTTCTCGAGGAGACCATCCTTCATTTATTAAGACTACTGTATTCTTAAAACAGTGTCAACGAGAGAGAGAGAGAGAGAGATTGAGAGAGAGAGAGAAAACCGAAAGAGATTGAGCGAGAGGGATGCGGAGAAAGGGGAAAGAGAGGGATTGAGCGCGGCGGAGTAGAGAAGATAGAGGCGGCGGTGTAGGGATCGGAGGCGGAGGCACTGGGGTTTTTCGACGACAAGGAGGCGACGGCGGTCTCAGGTGGTCCGGTGGGGTTTCAAGTACGGTGCGGAAGAGTGAAGGGACGGTGGAGCTTCGACCTTGGGCGGTGGAAAGAGGATGGGGCGGAGACCCGGCGCTGGTCGGCCGGTCTACGGCGATGCGCTGGAGGTCAGGGCTTAGTCGGACGATCGGGGTGCGCGTGCTCGCCGGCGCTGTCGAAATCAGGGCGGCGCGCGGTCGCTAGGACGTCGGTACAGGCACTGGGGAGCGGAGCTGGACTTCAGGGCGACGAGAGCCCACGGCGGCTCAGCCATGGTGCTCCGACGAAGTACGTTTTAGGGTTAGGGTTTGGTTTTCTTTTTCTTTTTGCCGGAGTTGATGGGTTTTCGGCCAGTGGCCGCGGTGGGGGTGATGATGATGGTGGTTTGCTGGTGACGGAGATGGCTGTAGTGGCGAGGGTGGATCTGGGGTCTGATTCGAGAAGCCGGGGAAGGGAAGGAGGCGGAGGAGTGACGGCGTACGGTGGAGGAAAAGTCGGAAAGGAGACGGTGTCGGGTGGCTGTGGCGGTCGGGTTTCCGATCGGTGGTGGTAGCCGCGGTGGCGGTCGCTGGACTGTCGACGTTGGTCGGGATGATGGGGGTTCGGCCAGGATGGGGATGGACAAGGGTAGAATAGGTTTAGACTAGGAATTGATTTTGTCGGGGGTGTCCGACACGGAAGAGATGAAAATGTATATGTAATTGTGGAATATAAATTTTGGATGGAGGAAAACATAGACACGATGCACGTAGATTTGTGGAAAAAATTATTGTGGATCAATAATGAATTGGAGGAGTACCTGCCTATTTATAGGATATGGGAATTCCCAATTGGATATGGACTAAGAATATTTAAAACCCAAAGTAGATAATTCATGTATTAATTTAAAATCAATCAAATCCAATCCAAATCCAAATCCAATTAAATCTAATTAAATTCTTTTAGTTTAATATCAAATTAATTTCAAATATAGATATTAGTTTACTATTTAAATGTATCCATGGAATCAAATCAAAATTTAAATTGTCACAAATATTTCAAAAATATGTTTTCCAAAAATGCTAATAATAATAATTTCGTAAATTACACTATTTATTTAAAAATATGGTAGTAAATAATTATGATATATGTATGCAGAAATAATATTTACATAAATATATTTTTCTAGTATATAATAAAAATATTATTTACTATTAGTAGTTAAAGGGCCTTTAAAATGAAAAGAACAACTTAGCAATTCTTGTATGATAGCAAAGTATTTAATATATAAATTATTTTGAACTATAAAAATTAAAATTAAAATATTTTTCTAAAAATATGTACGTTCGTCCATATTCGTACTCGACGAGCAATTACGGAAAAAAATACGTCGCTTGCGCACAACGTACAATACGACTACGCGACGTACAATACAAAATTTTTAAATCAGTACCAAAATCGATAAAAAATATAGTAGAAATTTAGGGGTTTTACATCCTACCCAACATAAAAGAATTTCATCCTCGAAAGTAAGAATTCGTAGGGGGTGAGAAGACACAAGGGGGTATCGATGGGAAACAATCGATAACAAATCATGCCGTAGGAAATCACGATCTAGATCATAGAAAAATAATACGGTATGGTCACGGGTAATCAATGAGGGTCACGATTAAGAGAACGAAATAGATTCACTTAAATTAAGCGATTAGAGGGTCTTGATAGGGCCGAGTAGTTTGGGATGAAGATATAGCAACATCGGGTGAGAATGGTCATAGCCGATGGGAAGGTTAGAGGAAGTTCCAGTATGACGCTTTCGTCCTCCTAAAATAGGTGAGGGCGTAGCAATATAGAGTTCGAAGGAGGCGTTATCGAATACGAATACGTGATTCAAGGACGACCAAAAAAATTTCAAAAGGGGTTGCCAAGGCAGTCACGGATGGGACTCTAGAGGACAAGTTTAGCTATGTCCCCATCCACGTAGAACGATAGATAAAAACGAACCAAAGTGCACTTGGTTGATCAGACCATTATGCACTGGTTCTGATTAGACGATACGTTAGTGGGAGCTCTTCCAATAACATATGTCGTGAACAAGCTCGATAAATCAATGAACTTGCAAATCTAGGTTATAGTAGCAACATTTGTCAAGAGAGTGAAATTTTAGGCACGAGAATTTAAAATTGAGAGGGAGTATAGTCGAACTTCTAAAGGAGCTAAGTCATGTCCTGTGATGGTCTTTATACATTCGTCCTATAGTCCACTTGTCCAAGTCCTTGGTTGGCTAGACGGGTTAGGTCCTCTAGATTCTAGGATCTAAATAAGCTTGCTAATATAGGTCACTAGGTCAAAGGGTTTGCTAGTTCATAAGGTATTCAAACCAACTTAAAGAATTAAAACTAATGGTGTTTTGGGACAACTAACTAGTAGGGTCAATCTCTAGCAAGCACGAAGGGAAGATAAGAATAGGGATGGAAGGAAGCAAGCAAGATGCAATTGATGAGTCAAACGGTAGATAAAATCAAGAAAAGAGGTCAAGTATGTGGATGAGATCCTAGACTTCTAATCCTATACGCAGGCTTGTTTGGTACGGTAAAGTAACCAAACAATTTATCTTGACCTGCATGGGCTACCACAAAAATATATAACGCCCCAGTCCCAAAATACGTAGGACTAGGAACATGGACATGCCAGCTGTATTCATACGAAGTACATGGGCCTCGTATGGATACATAAGCTGTAAAATACAGTAGAACCATAACTAATCTCATCTACACAAAATAAATGAATAGAAAATCTTATATAATCAACTATAAAATTGTCCTTTGGTACATGTAGTTGGGCGGAGACAAATCCACTACCAACTATGAAAAGAAATACATAACAAAAGAAAAATTTTGGCGAGAGAAGTGAAGACGATCCAATCGTAATCATCATCGAAGAAATATAGATGGTCACGGCTAGAGCTAGGACACCTGCGAAAGATAATAGCACACACCTGACAAGATAACAAGGTCCTCAGAGGGACGTAACGAGAGACATAATATCATGCCATATAAACTGAATAAATACTGCTCAAATAAATAAGTCAATTGAATTATAACATGGTCCAATACACACCTATTGAACGAGTGTACCATCCCCCCAACCAAACAAGGACAGGAGATGGTAAACTAATTCACGGTGACGTATCTTTCCATGCCATGAATCCAATATGGTATCCGGACCCCAACAAGGTTCAATACCTTCTCACCGAAGTAGTAAGTCACACCTACAACCAAATAAGGACAAGATGTGACGAACTAATCCGCGACAAGTTATTGTTCCAAGCCACGGTCAGATACAAGTACCCAAACCAAAAGTACTCGTACCTAACGGATAAAGGTACCTAACCGTTCTAAGTGAAATGTAGTTAAGAACAATCCTTCCTACGCATGGGCCCTGGCTGAATAGGATCGGCATAGTCCCCCCTTGGGGTACTAGAGGCCCAATCAATAAGAGCATGACGTTCCGCAGAATCGTCAGTGGCCGTCAGTAATCATGGGTCAACAACCCCGTATCTCCAGCGGAGAATCCGGGTCACAAGAGAAAGTACATCGAAGCCCATACGCTAAGGAATTATCCTCCCCGCCCAATGCCTACTGTGTTGTATCCACAACACAAAACCTCTATAACCGCTAAGTCAAACTAGCATGCAACCTCTATTAGCGGTTATTCCTATCGCACGGCTTGTATGTACTGGTGGCCAGCCAATCACGCACTTCTGTATTCTAAATGCGACATACAACTTCGTGGTACAACGTGTGAAGGCCATGAATACAACACACAAAGGTGGTCCCTTAAATCTAGGTTTAATGTGTAAGAAAATAATACATAGCAGGAAATATAAATGAACAGTAAGTTCTAACAGGTTATGCCATGTATCACAGTTTATTTTGCATAAAAAAAATAAATAATGTATGAAATATGAGCTAAAATAAATAAACAGCAAATTGCAAGGTGTCTTGCCTGATAGGACGCCTTGTGTACTGCAATGATCAATGTGGCACGAACTGTGACTTCGTTGTAACAATTATGCAAGGTGATCTCGGGTGGTGGCACGGACAGTTCCATTGGGTCCAGAAGGGTCGATTTAGTTAGGAATGACATAAAGTATTCTAGAATTGGCGAGGGAATAGGAAGGATGGGTTTGGTCTCGGACAGAAGGATAATTAAAGGCATTTGATAAATAATATATAATTTTAGATAATATCAGCATATTTGGAAACTAGATTTTATTAGTAAAATAAACTTTTAGGAAAATAATACATTGAGAAATCAAAATCATTTTGGGCTAAACTCTAAGTTTTGTCAAAGTAGATAAAAAACTATACCTCATGAATTAAGAATTTATTTAGATAAATTATACTTGAACATATAGTTTTATTAGTTAAAATGATTTTACGAAACTATTGAAAAATAATAATTTTCTATATAAAAATTGGAACTATATTGTATAAGTCAAAATAACCTACTATATTTGAATAGAATCCTTCTAGGAAAAAACCACAATTGGTAGATAACAAAATTGCTATTTATTTGAATAGAAAAAATAATTAATAAAAACTATATTTAATACAATCTCTTGAAAATATTAATTTACATGTATAGATATTTTATGACAGTAATGATATTGTAAAGGACGAATCCTCTAGTGATAAAATAATTATTTTACTAATAACAGTAAAAATAAATTTAAACATAATAACACTAATAATAATAATAATAATAATAATAATAATAATAATAATAATAATAATAATAATAATAATAATAATAATAATAATTACCACAGTACAGTACATGTACTGCTGTTCAAAATAACATCATGATTAGCCAACAAACAATTAAATAAATAAATAATTAAATAAATAATATTTAAAATATCCGAACCACATGGTTCTCTTCTTCTCGAGGAGACCATCCTTTATTTATTAAGACTACTGTATTCTTAAAACAGTGTCAACGAGAGAGAGAGAGAGAGAGAGAGAGAGAGAGAGGAGAGAGGAGAGAGGAGAGAGAGAGATTGAGAGAGAGAGAAAACCGAGAGAGATTGAGCGAGAGGGAGGCGGAGAAAGGGGAAAGAGAGGGATTGAGCGCGGCGGAGTAGGGAAGATGGAGGCGACGGTGTAGGGATCGGAGGTGGAGGCGCTGGGGTTTTCCGACGGGAAGGAGGCGGCGGCGGTCTCAGGTGGTCTGGCGGGGTTTCAAGTACGGTACGGGAGAGTGAAGGGACGGCGGAGCTTCGACCATGGGCGGTGGAAGGAGGATGGGGCGGAGACCCGACAGTGGTTGGCCGGTCTACGACGTTGCGCTGGAGGTCAGGGCTTAGTCGGACGATCGGGGTACGCGTGCTCGTCGGCGCTGTCGAGATCGGGGCAGCGCGCGGTGGCTAGGACGTCGGTGCAGGCACTGGGGAGCGGAGCTGGACCTCAGGGCGGCGGAAGCCCACAGCGGCACAGCCATGGTGCTCCGGCGAGGTACGTTTTAGGGTTAGGGTTTGGTTTTCTTTTTCTTTTTGCTAGAGTTGATGGGTTTCCGGCTAGTGGCCGCGGTGGGGGTGATGATGATGGTGGTTTGTGTCACGCCCCAGAACCAGAATACTGGAGAGCGGGGGCAGACATAGCCAGCTACGTATATGAAATAGATTTCATCTCGCTATACGGTCACGACTGTCTAGATACATGAGGGTTTACTACAAGCCAACGGTCTCCTAAGGTCATGAGCAAGCCCAGTGTCTCAATCACAAGCAAATAAGTAAATGTTACAAGATGTATGATCATTAAATATACAATAATAAGGCGTCCCAAATATTACATATTCAGCTGATCATGAAGCTAGTCGTTACAAAATGTTAGGACTAGCAAGAGTTTAGTCATACATGATCAACCCTAGGATTTGTTAATCATGTTACAGCCCGTAGGCAGACAGTAAGTAAGTGCAATCGAGCTAAACAGGTGCTCGTCGGCTAAACGCCTCAAAAGAATATTTTTACAATAGAGTGGGAGAGCCAAAAATAACCCACTCGTTGCCATGGTTCAGTCTAGTGGCCACCATCTGGCTGGAAGGTCGGTAGATCCTCTGGAGCTGCTCCAAAATTTGGCCACACAAAACCAGCTGGGTCAGACCCCAGAAAGAGCAGTGCCACAAAGGAGGCTTCACTTAGGAACTAAAACCAGCAATCAGCAC
Source organism: Iris pallida (assembly GCA_029216955.1). Lineage (NCBI taxonomy): Eukaryota > Viridiplantae > Streptophyta > Magnoliopsida > Asparagales > Iridaceae > Iris > Iris pallida. The sequence continues at coordinate 193,217 of JANAVB010030928.1, forward strand.
AAGAGTATAAATAAAAGTAAGAACTGGAAATAAAGAAAATACATCAGGATGATATACGACGAGATAACCATGGAACTATTCAGATAACCAGGTTACGACCCGTAAACCAAACAAGGACCGGGGTTGTAACCCTTCGTTTGAACAGGACTTGGAACTCTCACCATTTATCGGTAAAATAATTATAAGCATTCTGGTCATGCAGTGATCTGGAACAGAATCAGGACAAAACTAGAATGGTTAGACTCTATCCAATCATTTCACGGCCAAGCAAGAATTACGGCTTGATACTTTAACTAACTAGGGTTGTCACAGGCCTAATTACTAACAAGATGCAGTGAGATTATTCCACAGCCACAAGCCCTGCAGACCATCCAGGTTACCCGGGTTGAAAGATTAGAGTTGAATTCAGGTGGGTACATCGTCCAGGAAACGAATGTACCCTTAGGTAGCTTGAAGGGTACAACACATGACAGTGTGCTGGAAATATGCCCTACTCGACGGCAGGCTACAGATCCCAAGGCGTGCCCAGGTAACGGGATTGCCTGTAGCTGGGAGATCTCTTTATGACTAGTGTATTATTCTAGTTATTAGCCTTAGTCCATTTCAATAGATACTCCTGACCGTGGTACTCAGGAGTCCCCTCCTAGACATGATGCATGACAGGACTGGATTATTTGTACAAGCACAATCGCCCACGGTATCCAGGTTATTTATACAGGTCATGTCATGTCAGGTAGCCGTCGCAACAGCTGTTCAAGATAATCATGTCAGGTGTACTTGTCAGGAGTGCGCTACAACGGGCCACTATCAGGTCATGTCAGGTTAGTCATGTCAGGAGTGCACCACTACGAGTCACTGTCAGGTCATGCTCAATTATCAGTTCTAAACATATCAAGTAAACTCGTGATTATCAAGTTCATGACAAAAGGCGTAAGGATATAAAATGGGCATAAAATATCTAATAAAATATCAATACACAGGACTATAGGAGAGCCATGCGGCTAAAACATATGCGGCCAGGAATGATCTCATGCGGCTGGAAGAGAACAGCCCATGCGGCTGAAATAGGGTCAGGCGTATGCGGCTAAAAGGGAAAGGCTTATGCGGCCAAAGGGGTATCAGTCATATGCGGCTCGGAGATCCAGTCAATCATGCGGCTGAGAAGGGCAAGACATATGCGGTCAGGAGGGTAGGAAACTCATGCGGCTGGCAGGGGATGGGTCCATGCGGCTGGCTGACCAATCAGGTACATGCGGCCGGGGAGGAGCAACCCATGCGGCTGCGGAGAGCAATAACTATGCGGTCAAGGGAAGCAAACTTATGCGGCTGGGAGGCTGCGGTCTATGCGGCTCGCGAGCGTTGAGTTCATGCGGCTCAGGGTTGCTGAAAATCCATACGGCCAGGAAGGACTGGGCCTCAGTCATGCGGCTGAGAAGGAATACTTACCGCATGAACTTGTCATGCGGTCAAGTCAAGGCAATAGCGCATGCGGTTGGAACTGACTTGCCGTATGAATGTTCATGCGATCAAGTGCTACCATGCGGCTCGGGACTGTGCTTCTTCTCCAAATTTCTGAAAAGAAGTACACCATAAACCATGGCTTCCAAACTGCATAACTCTATCATCCGGTGCCCAAATCCGAACTTCCATAGGTCAAAATGGGGTAGAACGAAATTCTCTACAACATGGAACCATCAAAACTCGAAAATAACAAGATTAAGTAGATCAAAACCCAAAAAATCCAAAAATAATGTAAATATAGATCTACAAGAATCTAGCCATGGAAAGTGAAAATGCCAAGTTCTAAAGTAAGTTAAAATGCTGTAAGGAAGAGAATGAAGCAATAAAATTAGAGTTCCTCCATGAAGCAAGTTGCACTTGCCTAAACCTCTCTCTCCCTCTCTCTGGTAGGTGAAAAAGTAAATGGAAGAAGAAGAGGTTAATGAAGAGAGAGAATAAAGAGGGGCTAATAAATGGGGATGGTGGTGGTAGGTAGGGGGTTCACCCCTTGGTTCTTGATGAACCAAGGCAATCAAGCCTAGCCGAACCAAACCAACCCCAAGGAGACCAAGCCAAACCAAACCAAGGAGATATACAAATACAAGATAAATACGTATACGTATTCCAAATACGTATACGAACACAGGCATTACAGTTTGTTGGTGACGGAGATGGCTGTGGTGGCGAGGGTGGATCTGGGGTCTGATTCGGGAAGCCGGGGAAGGGCATGAGGCAGAGGAGTGATGGCGTACGGTGGAGGGAAAGTCGAAAAGGAGACGGTATCGGGTGGCTGTGGCGGTCGAGTTTTCGACCGGTGGCCATAGCCGCGGTGGCGGTCGTTGGACTGTCGGCGTTGGTCGGAATGATGGGGGTTCAGCCAGGATGGGGCTGGACATGGGTAGAATAGGTTTAGACTAGGAATTAATTTTGTCGGGGGTATCCGACACGGAAGAGATGAAAATGTATATGTAATTGTGGAATAAGAATTTTGGATGGAGGAAAACATAGACACGATGCACGTAGATTTGTGGAAAAAATTATTGTGGATCAATAATAAATTGGAGGAGTACCTGCCTATTTATAGGATGTGGGAATCTTCAATTGGATATGGACTAGGAATATTTAAAACCCAAAGTAGATAATTCATGTATTAATTTAAAATCAATCAAATCCAATCCAAATCCAAATCCAATTAAATCTAATTAAATTCTTTTAGTTTAATATCAAACCAATTTCAAATATAGATATTAGTTTATTATTTAAATGTATCCGTGTAATCAAATCAAAATTTAAATTGTCACAAATATTTCAAAAATATATTTTCCAAAAATGCTAATAATAATAATTTCAAAAATTACACTATTTATTTAAAAATAAGGTAATAAATAACTATGATATATGTATGCACAAATAATATTTACATAAACATATTTTTCTAGTATACAATAAAAATATTATTTATTATTAGTAGTTGAAGTGCCTTTAAAATAAAAAGAAAAACTTATCAATTCTTGTATGATAGCAAAGTATTTAATATATAAATTATTTTGAACTATAAAAATTAAAATTAAAATATTTTTCTAAAAATATGTACGTTCGTCCATATTCGTACTCGACGAGCAATTACGAAAAAAATACGTCGCTTGCGCACAACGTACAATATGACTACGCGACGTACAATACAAAAATTTTAAATCAGTACCAAAATCGATAAAAAAATATAGTAAAAATTTAGGGGTTTTACATTAGTCTCAGGTAATATAAACTAACCACAGTTAACTTACCCTATTGCAACATGTTATGAACATGCACTGCATTTGAATTCTCAGAAAACCTATTTACCTATCTACTGTCAGTTTCAAAAACATAAACTGGAAATGATGACTGATACATAATTTTCCCCAATCAATAAACCAATCCCATTTCAACTTTCAACATTTAAATCCCTACACAGTTTTCTGTAAATGCCATCCCCTTCATTAAGTCCTAGGCTAACTAACCACAGTTAAGCTAACCTCATATTAATATGGTTATGATCATTGCACTGCAATTTAATATCAGGAAATAGGTTTATGAATCAAGTGTCAGTTCATTGATACCAAACTGGAATAACCCGACTGACAGGAAAACCCCCAATTCGAAACCAAAAACTAAATGAATTTAACTATCAAGCATATATGTGTGTTCCCGATGTGCACACATGTCTAGGGTGTATCATTCGTGTCCACAAGAGTGGACACGAAGTGTCCAATACAGTAAAATATGGGTTCAGAAATCCTGCTGTGCACAGGCTCGTGCACATGTGTCGACAAGCCTAGGGACTCGTGTGTCCATCCACAAGTGTCGTAGTCGTGTCAGTAGCTAGGTGGGGTGTCAAGGTATGTGTCTAGATGCCTGAGTCGTGTCCACGAAGTTGCATGTCCTAGATACAAAGGCGTATCAGTGGCTCAAAATCGAGTGTGTGCGTGTCTGTACAAAACCAGTGTGAGCTCGATATCTTCGAGAATACCAAACCAACTCGACCCAAACTTTGGGGGCTTGCTGTCAGTGTATGCCCCTCGTGTCCATAAATTTTCATGTCATATGAATCAGTGTCGTATCCGCTAGGACACCCGAGCAGCAGGAGAGCCGTACGAGCCTCGTGCGGTGTCTCGTACTGCATGTCCGAGTGCTAAAACAGTATCCAAATATGTGTAAAATCGACTCAATCATTTAGGGTTGTAATATACACATGTTAGGCTATACATACATGTAATTAGTTTTTGGAAATACTAAAATAAATTCCTATGTGGCATTTCATCGAACACCTATTTAAATACACCGATACGTGTCCGATACGGACACAAAATGGACACTAATTTCTGCCAAACTTGGGCTACACCTAGGAAAACCCTAAATGAATGCATTTATGGGAAGAAATCGAGAATTTATTAGGGTTTGTAGGGTTTTATCTATTGAGAGTTCAAACTCAACGTAAAGAGCCTCGACTTGACATCTTCCTCGTTTTGCTACGGTTCAAACATCCTCCAACCTTGCTAGTAAGCATCTACAAGTCTCCTCTGCTGTTGGGGATGATGATACAATTGATTTGACTCAATTTGGGCTTAATTTGGATATTAGGGGAAGAATTTAGGGAAGAACAAAGTAGGGTTCTTTCTAGGTTTTTAAAAATAGGCAAAGGCTTCTTAGAGTGACACTTATAGGAGGGGAGGGCTTGTATGGCTGGCCACTAGATGAATTAGGGTTAGGTTTAGGTATAGATAAGTGGCTAGGACTTGTCCACCCAATTTCAAACCTTCCTATTGGTTCAAGGCTTTCTTTTTCACAAATATCCTAAGGGAAAATATCCTACTTAGAATATCTAGATATTATTAATCTTGTCACCTAGTAGGAATGTTCTAACCTTGATTCTAATCTCAAGACTAATCTAGGTTAGGTTAAGCTTCTAGGTTAAGGCTTAACTAAAGGATTAGCACAATATTTAATTAATATAAAGTATAAATTCACAAAATTATCAAAATAACCAAAATACCCTTAGGCTAAAAAGTAGTAATATGACATTCTAATCACATGACTAGGCTCCCTTGGTCATGGTTAGTCTCTAAGCTTAGCAATTGTAGGGTTTAACTAGTTAACCATCAAAACCACAATTCAATATTTTAAATAGTTTTAAATTGATTAAAAATCACCAAAAATCACAATATGATTTAAATATCATTATTAAATAATTATAATCACAAAATTTCAAAATCACCTTTATTTGGAAAACTGGGTGTTACAAGTCTACCCCCCTAAAAGAATTTCGTCCTCGAAATTAAGATGATCGTTCCCCTTCTAGGTCAAACCCCCAATCTAACAAGGTCAAGATAATATGCAATCATAGTCCTACTGGTCATGATTCTACAGTCTCGAACAGGGTAATTGTGCTATCTAGCATATCACAAGCATATCCTGGCAGGTACTAATGGAATCACACATGAAGGTGGAGAAGAAGAACAAGGAGGTCAAACCTGCTAACACGCCACCTGCAGCGTCGATCTTCTCAACCGTCATCGCAAAAGCTCCACCCCTCTGGGCATGGTGTTGCGCTACAGGTAGGCTAACTCCCTCTCTGACCCGGTGCTCCGTCATGTACGGGTACAGTAGGACAATCCTTGACCTGATGAGCAGCGGATCCACAGAACAAATAAACCTTCTGCCTCCTATAACAAGTCTCCCAAGCGTGCCCTTCCCTCTTGCAGTAAGCACAAGTCTGTACCTTGCGGTCCTGTCCTCTAGGCTGATGCTGTGCCTGCTGTACTCTCACTGGTGCCTGCATTTACTGAATCTGTACGTGAGGCTTATTGGCCTGGCCTTCGCTGCTACTGGCTCCCTGAAAGTCCCGACCTCTCTTCAGTTTTAACCCTAGATCATCCTCTGCTACCATAGCTCCTGCTAATATCTCCGTAAAAGAAGCATCTCTGTCACTCTTAGTCAATGACCGAACCTCTCTGATCAAACCTCTGCGAAACTTTCTCGCCTTCGTCTTCTCGCTCAGGTCCTCAATGAATCTGCCCAGCCGGCAGAACTCTCCAGCATATTCCCCGGCTGTCTGGCTCCCCTGAACCAAGCTATCAAACTGTGCCTCTATGCCTCCAAGTGCTACGTCTAGAAAGAACTGCTCCTTGAAGGCTTCCCAAGTCTGTCTGTCTGGTACCAGGTGCGGGCCAGGTCCTGCATCTGGCTGTCTGCCGCCTCTATCTAAAGTCGGACTGGTATCTCTGCTAACCAAAATATCTCCTCAATGTGCTCTATCCAGTCATCCACATAGTGGATGCCCTCTGTACCAAGGAAATCCCTCGAACGCATCTTCTGAAACTCCTGAATACCTGACGTCCTCTGATGGCACTGATGTGTCTGTGCTGGCTCCTGGATGGTCACCATCTCCACTGTAGTCCGAACCAGCTGGTGAGCCTCGTCTATACCCTGACGAAAGTCGACAGTCTGACGCTGCTGCTGCTGCTGCTGATGGGACTCCAAAATTCTCTCCACAAAGAAAAACAAGCGGGCAGTGTCAACCAATCCTGTAGGTGGCTGCTGATGCTGTTGGCCCATTGGTCATGGTCAAACTGATTTTAATAATTGATCAAACTCTGTCTGGATATATAAAGCTAGTCAGGATGTATCGGACTCTAGGACATGATAAAGAACAGCTATCTACACAGTTCAAGACCGAAGCAATGTTTGCCTGTTCGAGTCTGTATTTACTTGAGCAATGTATTTTTATTTTATTGAGTCTAGGAATACGTTGTACACCGAGTCATACTGGCAAATAGGCTATTCTAAAATATTTTTAAAATGTCTTTTAAAATGTCCATTGTTTTGAAAAACATTCTTATTAACAAAAGTTTCAAAAAGGTTTTTCAAAAAGGTTTTCAAAAATCTCCAAAATCTATTTTTAAATACCTAACCTAACCCTGACAGAACTCGGCCAGAGTTCGGCCAGAGTTCGGTTGGTAGCCGTTTTGATTTTTGAATTCTCTGGAACTTGGTCCTCCTGCAGTTGCGGATTTGACCGAGATTTCCTCATCGAGTTCTGCCCGAATTCTGCCCGAATTCTATCTTTGGAATTCCTATAAATGGAGAAGGATTTCGATCATTTCAACTCACTCATTCACTTTCAATCTTCTCTCTATCTAAAGCTTTCAATCTTCCAAAGAGTTTTTTTGAGCTTTAAATTTTAGATCCCAAGCTAATTACAATCCTCTAGTCGATTTGCTAGTGCGGTGCGGTCTAGAAGTTTCTGAGAGATTGCAATCAGAAGGCTTGATTGAAGAATACCTATTCACAATTGAAGTTGGACGAGTTCTTCGTATCAAAGCTCGCGTTGTAGAAGTTGCAAGGACTTCGTAAGAAAACTTGCGGTTTTGCTAATAGTGGATTCAACTGGTAGCAAGAGTTCTACCGACTGGATTAGTCCTCAACAGAGGGAAACCAGTATACATCGCTGTCTTTGCGTTTGCTTTCTTATCTCTGCCTTTACATTACTTAGTTGTGATTATTATTCTGTGATCTTGCTGCTAACATTTTTTAATTAGCATATTTCCGCTGCCAACTCTATTCACCCCCCTCTAGAGTATTGTGCTTTACGATTTCGTTCCTACAATTGGTATCAGAGCGGGTGTTACAGGTAAAGCAAGGTAACATTGCAATTATTTATTCATTTAATTAATTGTTATATAGATCACAGCACAACACATGGCAACTGTGAAATTCACAAGTGAAGGCCAGGCCACAAACAGACCTCTACTGTTTGATGGTACAAACTATACCTATTGGAAAACACGGATGAGTTTCTTCTTGAAATCTCTTGACTTTGATTTATGGTCTATTGTTATTGATGGCTATCAAAAGCCACCTCGTATAAATGTTGATGGAGTTTTAGTTGAAAACCCCCATAACAGATATACAGAGGAGGAAAAGAAAAAGGCCAGTCTTGACGCACGTGCTATTAATGCTTTATTTTGTGCTTTAGACAGAACTGAATTTAATAGGGTGTCTATCTGCACAACGGCTAATGAAGTGTGGAAGCTACTTGAAGTCACACATGAAGGCACGACTCAAGTCAAAGAATCAAAGGTCAGCAGACTTACTCAAGAGTATGAGGTATTCAAGATAAAGCCCAACAAAACAGTTACTCAGATCTTCGAAAGATTCTTGGATATTATAAATCCTTTGTCCTTCCTAGGCAAAGAGTACAGTAACCATGAAAAGATTCACAAACTTCTGCGAGCACTTACCAAGAACTGGATTCCAAAGGCTACTGCGATCATTGAAGGGAACGACCTCACAACTATGTCCCTCGAAGTTCTCATGGGTAAGCTACTCACTCATGAACTGGAGCTACAAGATTTTGAAGAGCCTGCACCAAAGGAGAAGACGATCACTTTCAAGGCTCAGCACAGAAAAGCTGCTGAAGGTAACTCAGACAGCAGTGAATCTGATGCTGAAGATCAAGCACTCCTAACAAGGAAATTCAAAAGATTCATGAGATATGAGAAGAAAGCCAAAGAAAACAATAGCAGCAACAACTGGTATCAAGATGATGCTGTCTACTATGGCTGCAAGAAGAAGGGACACATGAAGAAGGATTGTCCTACAAACTTATCATCAAGCAACAAGAGCAACAGGTATGAAAAAGGAAACCTGAAGAGATCAACATCTCGGAGATATGCCAACACCAGCATATGGCATAAAAGTGAAGCCAGCGACTCAGAAGATGAACAATCAGAAGATGCTGCAAACGTATGCTTTACGACATCCGATCAGGTACCTACTGAACCTGTAGTTGATATATATGATGACTTCACCTTTGAGCAACTAGGAGATGCCTTCAGTGAACTGATAAGTGATTACAGAAAACTGCGTAGCAAATATCAGACCTCTAAAAAGGTACTCAAAGAGTACAAAGGAGAAATAGGAAGACTTACCGACCTACTAGCTGAGGTTAGAAATAATGTTAGTGAGTCTGGTAAGCTTTCCTCTATTAAGCTCTTATTACACGAGACTACCAAGTCATCTGAAGAGAAAGACAAAGTTATTGACCAACTCAAGGAAGAACTTTCTAAAGAGAAGAAAAGTCTTCAAAGTACACAAATCAGAATGGAAACACTCACTTCTGATTATACTAAGTTGTATGACACTTCCAAAAGATTGGAAATTAGGTTAGAAAAATAGCCTGAGACTGCTGCTTCCTTCCCTAACATGTGTCACTTACCGAAAAATCGGAACATTCCCAAACCAAACACTGTCAGACCTAACCCTATCAAACCTTTACCCCAAAAGGTTAAGCCCAAACAGGATTATAGGCATGCTTTCTTCTATACTAGAAAACATAAACCTACCAACCATGCACACTACTCAGCTTTCAACACTCGACATGCACAATATCATTATTGTGGCCTCATTGGTCATATTTTATCTGTATGTAGAATCAGAAAGCTTGTTGATTTAAATATTTATGCTTGGATACCAAAGGCTAACATTTTAGGACCCTGCAAGAAATAGGTACCAAAAGTTTCATTTGCAAATTTTTTTGTAAGTGGAACACCTTTCACATGCTAGAAGCAAATGGATCCTCGACAGCGGTTGTTCACGGCATATGACCGGTGATGCTACACTATTTGCAACACTGTCGAAGAAAAAGAAGGAAGGCTATGTCTCCTTCGGTAATAACTTGAAAGGGTATATTATTGGTATCGGGGATGTTGGTAAGTCTCCCTATCCTGTGATTAAGGATGTCTGTCTGGTTACCGAGTTGAAACATAATCTACTCAGCGTAAGTCATCTAGGTGATCATGGTTATGGCATCAACTTTGGCAAAGACAAATGTGCTATAGTTGATAGCTCAACTGGTAGTACTATCTTTGAAGGTATCAGGGAAGACAACATATATGTTTTCTATTTGTTGGAAGAAACTAACATTTCAGGTAGATGCTTAATGGCTAAAAGTGATGAGAGTCATCTGTGGCACATGAGACTCGGTCGCGAAAATATGGACACAATCTCAAGATTATCCACAAAGAAGCTAGTACGCGATTTACCGGACATAACATTCAAAAAAGATTCGGTATGCAGCCAATGTAAAAGAACAAAGCTACCAGATCCACATTCAAGTCAGTAAACGCAGTATGTACTACTAGACCTCTACAATTGCTACATATAGACTTATTTGGTCCTAGCAGAGTTGCTAGCCTCGGAGGTAAGCTTTATGCTTTTGTAATTGTAGATGATTTCTCTAGATACACGTGGGTATACTTCTTGACACGCAAGAATGATGCATTGTCCAAATTTATCGCCTTTTGCAAGAAAGTACAGAATGAAAAAGGTTACATGATCACTCGTATTAGAAGCGATCATGGTGGCGAATTCGAGAATTCAAAGTTTGAGCAATTTTGTGACACACACGATTTTGTACACGAGTTCTCCTATCCTAGAAATCCACAACAAAATGGAGTTGTGGAACGTAAGAACAGAACTCTATCCGAAATGGCCAGAGTAATGTTAAACCAGTTTAGTCTACCAAAATATTTCTGGACTGAAGCTGTCAATACAGCTTGTTTTGTTCTCAATAGAGTTCTAATTCGACCCAAATCAAAGAAGACTCCATTTGAGTTATGGTTTGATAGAATTCCATCAGTTTCATATTTTAGAATATTTAGTTGTAAATGCTTTATTCTTAATACAAAAGACAATTTGGGAAAGTTTGACGAAAAGGCCGATGAAGGTATATTTTTAGGTTATGCGGCCAAGAGCAAAGGATACAGAGTCTTCAACAAACGAACCATGATCATCGAAGAGTCAATCAACATCACTTTTGATGAACTGAATCAAATGACTTTCGATGACAATGACGAAGATCCAACTGTACCAAGCTCAACAACAGCTGATTCTCAACCAAGCTCGGCACTAGCTGATCCTCCTAGAGAAGATCCAGGAACCAGCTACCTTCAGAGTCTGCCGAAAAGATTAAAATTTACGGCTGATCATCCAAAGGATTTGGTAATTGGTGACATTACCAAAGGTGTAAGTACTCGTACATCCAGTAGAGATATTGTTTCTAGTGTTGTATTTATTTCACAGCTAGAACCCAAAACTATTGATGAAGCATGTAGTGATAGTTTTTGGATAGATGCTATGCAAGAGGAATTAAACCAATTTGAACGGAATCAAGTTTAGGAACTTGTTCCCAAGCCTATTGATCATCTAGTCATTGGCACCCGTTGGGTATTCCGAAATAAACTAAATGAGAATGGTTTAGTGACTCGTAATAAGGCTCGACTCGTAGCTCAAGGATACAATCAGGAAGAAGGTATCGACTACGATGAGACTTATGTCCCAGTTGCGAGATTAGAATCCATTCGCATATTATGTGCATTTGTATGTTTTTATAATTTTAAATTATTTCAAATGGATGTCAAGAGTGCATTTTTAAATGGTTTTATTAAAGAAGAAGTTTTTGTAGCACAACCTCCAGGTTTCACAGATTTTAAAAACCCTGATCATGTTTTCAAGTTGAAGAAAGATTTATAAGGTTTGAAACAAGCCCCTCGTGCTTGGTATGATCGTCTAAGCTCTTTTCTACTTGACAATGATTTTTTAAAAGGCAAGGTTGACACTACACTTTTTATTAAATCCTTTAATGGTAAGCTTCTTTTAATACAAGTTTATGTTGATGATATCATATTTGGATCTACTGATGAATCTCTGTGTCAAGAATTTTCTAAGTGTATACAGAATGAGTTTGAGATGATCATGATGGGAGAGCTGAAATTCTTTCTTGGAATGCAAATCAAACAAACTGATAATGGGACGTTCATAAATCAAGCCAAGTACACAAAAGATTTGCTAAAGAAGTTTGATCTGGATAATGTCAAACTTGTTGGCACTCCGATGGCAACTTCAACAAAGCTTGATATTCATGAACAAGGCAAGCCGGTCGACACACGTAAGTATCGAGGTATGATCAGTAGTTTACTTTATTTAACTGCTAGTCGTCCAGATATTATGTTTAGTGTTTGCCTGTGTGCACATTTTTAATCTAATCCAAAGGAATCACATCTGTGCACAGTTAAGCGTATCTTTCGATACCTTAAGGGCACTTCTTCTGTTGGCTTATGGTATCCCAAAACTAAGTCCTTTGACCTTATTGGTTACTCGGATGCAGATTTTGTCGGATGCAAAGTTGATAGAAAAAGTACCAGTGACACATGTCATTTCTTAGGCAAGGCTTTAGTCTCATGGTTTAGTAAAAAGCAAAATTCTGTAGCCCTATCAACAACAGAGGTTGAGTATATCGCCGCAGGACGTTGTTGTGCTCAGATTTTGTGGATGAAACAAACCTTGGAAGACTATAATTTATTTTATACACATATTCCCATTTTCTGTGATAACACGAGCACTATTAATTTGACTAAGAATCCTATATGTCATTCTCGTACAAAATATATCGAGATTCGACATCATTTTCTAAGAGATCATCATCAAAATGGAGATATTGACCTTGTATACATAGATACTGAGAATCAATTAGCTGATATTTTTACAAAATCTCTAGCAGAAGATCGTTTCAATTATTTACGTCAAGAATTAGGAATTTTGGACGTCAATAATGTTAATTGATTTTATTTTATGATTTTATTTCAATATGCAAAAACTGTGTTAGAGACAAGCCAATAAAGAGTCTGTCTGTCACTACAACTACGGATGAAACGAAGCGGTACTTAAGAGTTCCCCGGTGAACCTCCGCCAGCTGGGACAGTACTCCTACAGCTAATCTGAAACAGTCGCTGTATAAAGAAATTTAATTTATAAAATAACATTAATTATATTATTTTAATGTCAAAATTATTAATCTTTGAATTCAATATTTGAAATGAGCCAATGAAAAAGAAAGTATTTCAAACCAACCCCAGGCGAATTCGGCCAGACTTCGGACCGAATTCGGCCCGAGTTCGGTTGAAGGTATTAGGTTATATAACTAGAACCCGAGAGCCTTTCTTCTTTATTGCTTCTAAACTTCATCAAACAGCAACAGCAGCCGCACGAAAGAACCTCCTAACCCTAGTTCTTCACCACCCCTTCTCTTCCAATCCAAGTGGTAAAATCAATCCAAACTTTGGATTCGTGCGGAGTTCGTCGTTCTCTACAACATACTCAAATCTCGGGAGGTATAACTCCTTTTTTCCCCTCCGTTTAATTTCGTGCTATTTACTTATTTTGCACAAATGGCACCTAAGGGATTTATCCCCTTTAAGAGGAAAAAGACAACCAACCCAAGTGAGGAAGGTTCATCTTCGAATCCACCCACGGATTCCCTCTTTTCGCCAGTCCAATCTAGCGATGGAGCGTTCGACGGGTTTTACTTTCAAACCCTAGATCAAGCCCTACTGTGGTATGGAGATTTTTCAATGAGATCCATATGTACAGGCGCTCCCATCAAGTGGACTGTATTTCCAGAATACCGACCTTTCTTTGAGGTATTAGGGTTATAATATTTTGTTAAACTCTGTTTTCCAGTAGCAACTAATGCCATTAGACTGTTCTACTGCAATATCATATTAAACACGTTTGATGTAAGCACTCGTGTTGGAGGATTAGATATCAATTTTAATGATGTTATCTTAGCAGAAATCCTTGGTATTCCCAACGAAGGTGAACCGCTTGTTGATATCACTGAATTTGATTTCCTCGACGGCACGACACTTACAAGTTCCAAAGCGGAACTCTGTGCACCTGATCGAGTTCGCTCTGGAAAGTTCAAGGCAAACAACTTGAACTTGTTTAATTATGAATTGTACCGTATCATTTACTCCACTCTCCTTCCGAAATCTACTTCGAAGGATGATGTCACGTCTCTTGAATTATCTGCTATGTATCACATTCTTAAGGGGATTCCATTTTCTGCCCCTAAGACCATTATTCGGATGATGGGACGTTGTCGTGCAAGAGATAGAAATCTCTCTTATGCGATGATTCTCCCACGCATCTTCCAGCGTTTCGATATTGATTTATCTACTTGTACTCAAGACCCTGAGCCCAAGTTTCTCAAGTTATCTCGTCGCAGTATGACTGCTGCTGCTCCTTCTACTGTCCCTGCTACTGCTCCACCTCCTCCACCTCCTCAGCAGTATGCTATAATATTTGAGGGCATACACCAGTACCTTTTAGATTTGCACGTCTCGATGACGGACATGGCTCACGAGCGTGAGTTTTGCGACGTCACCCGTTATCAGGCGATCGCAAATTCTTTAGCTGATCTTCGGTTCGTCCAGACTGGACATTCTGCCGGTTCCATTCCTAGAGATCCAGCTTTCTCTGGTTACCGCTGTGAGGATGAGGCTGTTCATGCCTACTTTCAGCCCGGTAACGCATATGATTGGTACCGTTCTGACCGTGCTCCTCGAGATTATGTTGGTGAGTTTTACACTGGTGCTCCTCCTCACCCTTCTGGCACGGGCACCTCTGCAGCTGGTCCTTCTGGACATGCTGGTCATGCTGATGATGATGATGATGATGATGAGGATATGTGATATGTTATCTGATTTTTGAGACTTAGACATTATCTACTGTATACTTGGAAATGCTCTAACATTCCAAGTTTTTCTTTTTGGACTTTATTATCAGTATTTCTTTTGAGGACTTGTACTGGATATTTTTATGTCTTTTGGACATCATTTCATCTTTATGGATTTCGTAGTTTATGGTTCACATCAGTTTATTTACTTAGCATTTTTTTGCTTTAATAACTGCCTGTGAAATAATTCTTTGTTTATTATAAACTGCCTGAGTATAAATACATGCCTGTGATGTCATTTAAATTTTCTTTAAATTTTTATCATTTATCATGATTATTTTCTTGTGTCTCTTCACTGTCTGTTATTTATGCATTGATTGCGGGGGAGTTTTTCTCTTTTGCAATTATTTTGCTAAATGACAACGGGGAAGAAAAATAAAGATCTAATATTTCTTTTGAGAAAATGTAGGACATGAACAATTTTTGATTTTATTTTAAGCTTAAATATTATATCATTCATTGTTTGTCAATTATCAAAATGGGAGAGATTATTGGCCTATTGGTCATGGTCAAACTGATTTTAATAATTGATCAAACTCTCTCTGGATATATGAAGCTAGTCAGGATGTATCAGACTCTTGGACGTGATCAAGAACAGCTATCTACACAGTTCAAGACCGAAGCGATGTTTGCCTGTTCGAGTCTGTATTTACTTGAGCAATGTATTTTTTATTTTACTGCGTCTAGGAATACGTTGTACACCGAGTCGTACTGGCAAATAGGCTATTCCAAAATGTTTTCAAATGTCTTTTAAAATGTCCTTTGTTTTGAAAAATATTCTTATTAACAAAAGTTTCAAAAAGGTTTTCAAAAATCCCCAAAATCTATTTTTAAATACCTAATCTAACCCTGACAGAACTCGGACAGAGTTCGGCCAGAGTTCGGCCAGAGTTCGGTTGGTAGCCGTTTTGATTTTTGAATTCTCTGGAACTTGGTCCTCCTGCAGTTGCAGATTTGACCGAGATTTCCTCATCGAGTTCTGTCCGAATTCTGCCCGAATTCTGCCAGAATTCTGTCTTTGGAATTCCTATAAATAGAGAAGGATTTCGATCATTTTAACTCACTCATTCACTTTCAATCTTCTCTCTATCTAAAGCTTTCAGTCTTTCAAAGAGTTTTCTTGAGCTTTAAATTTCAGATCCCAAGCCAATTACAATCCTCTAGTCGATTTGCCAGTACGGTGCGGTCTAGAAGTTTCTGAGAGATTACAATCAGAAGGCTTGATTGAAGAATACCTCTTCACAATTGAAGTTGGACGAGTTCTTCGTATCAAAGCTCGCGTTGTAGAAGTTGCAAGGACTTCGTAAGAAAACTTGCGGTTTCGCCAATAGTGGATTCAACTGGTAGCAAGAGTTCTACCGACTGGATTAGTCCTCAACAGAGGGAAACCAGTATACATCGCTGTCTTTGCGTTTGCTTTCTTATCTCTGTCTTTACATTACTTAGTTGTGATTATTATTCTGTGATCTTGCTGCTAACATTTTTTAATTAGCATATTTCCGCTGCCAACTCTATTCACCCACCTCTAGAGTATTGTGCTTTACGATTTCGTTCCTACAGATGCTGCTGCTGAAATATCTCAGGAATGACTGGGATCATCCTCCGAACAGGTGGAGGCACACCTCTAATGGCTACAGTTGTTCCTATCTGATCAGGAACATAAGGTGCTACAGTCCCAGCATCCTGCTGTACTGGACGAGAGGTGGCAGACCCCTCTCCAGCGGCTGCTGTACCAGAGCGATGTGATCGTGTCTCCACCATCCTGAAGACAGATAGAACAAGGAAGTCAATACTGAGTAGGAATCGATATAATCAAAGGAGGACAGTTTATTTCGAAGAAGGCAAATCAATACAATATGTAGATGGCATAATTTGAAGCAGAATATTCCTAACTGTGATTGAGTACCTCTCCGTTAAAGCCTATCTCTCAATCCTATCGTAGGCTGTAGTGATACTCTAGTTCGAATACCACTACATAAACTCGACCTGCATGGGCCACTACTAAAAACGTGCCACGACCCACACCTAGTGTAGGGGCACGAGAAGTGGGTACGTCCAGCCTACGTCACAGTGTCGGCAGTAGAACGCTGTCCTAGGTAACTATCTAATCAACAACTCACGCAATTATATAATGTACTTGTCAAATCTCAACTCCGAACGGAGGACAAGTATAGATATAATGGAATCTCAATCACAGTCTAAGCACGATAAGATAACACAAAAGTTTATAACTAAAGACTAAACAACAACAATATCAACTACTAAATAATAAAATCTCAAACAAACTCAAATACAAACTCGTATCTCAAGTTATTACAATTCAAGTTCTAAAATATGAAAACTAAACCAAGTCTACTAGCTAGTCTTCCGATCACTCCTGAGTTTCGGGGCCAAAGGTAGCTAAGCCATCTCCTGCTCCAAAGGAAGTAGGGCAAATGTCCTCAGGGCAATCATATGTAATATTTTCAATAGGTCCAGTCAGGACAGGAACCAGTTCAACTCATCTAAAAATTCTAAGTAAATGACAGAGAACTATAAGGGTCTGCATGGTAACGGTGTTTTCACCGGTTTTGGGGTATTTTTGAATCGACCGTTTATGAAAACCTCTGCTTGTTAATTTTTTTGAGGCACTGATTTTCGTCGGCTCAAAAATCCTCCAAAACCGGTGTAATATATTTTTGGGTGGCTTTGTAAACACCCCAAATCGGCGGGTTTTGAGCGACTTTATTTTTTTTATTCCATTTATATTCTCACAAAAATAGATATAATTATAACTACCAATATCCTTCCCTGTTTAATTTATTCGTGTAAAAAATAGAACCGCTTATTAGTGAATTACCAAGCATGGATTGGACTGGTTTAAAAGCCGCTACTTAAAAACCATCCAAAATCGGACCCCTCATAACCGCTCATAATCGGTACTCTAAAAACACCTCATAACCGCTACCCCGATAATTGCCAAGCAGACCCTAAAGCAGTTATACTGTTGTATTGATGAACATGGCAGTTTATACGAGTAATAATGTAGAGAAACAGTTAAGGTACAAGGAAAGTAAGGTAACTAAACAAGAAGAGAAGTATGGCAATGAAGACTGTAAAATAACATCTAGCTGAACTAGAGTAACATGATGAGTCCAGACAGTACAATATAAGTCGAGTGTAATCCCAATTTGAGTCTAATACAAGATAAGTCGAATGTGATTCCAGTACAGTATGAATCGAATGTGATTCTAATCGTTGTTCTAATAAGGTGATTCGAATAAGGTGATACGAATAATAATTTACATGATGTTCTAACAATGATTCAAATTAATTCTCCAAGTGTGTTTTAAAATACCGAAATCGACATGTAAACAGCTGTAGGTAATACGGCATACCACACACTGATCAGGTGAGGATGGCTATCATTCGAATATCATTCACAGAGGGGTGATTCGAATAGGGGGATATGTCTACATGTCTAATCAGTATTTCCCCGCCCAGTCTAATACAATGAATCCATAATCCAACACATAAGACGAATACAAGTCCAACCAGCACATAAAGATGCGAATAGGTGGTTTGAATAGTTCGAATGGTAATTCGAATAATAGAGTCAAGACGATTAAAGTATGTGTGTCGTATACATGAATTCATAATAATAATACGTGTTTGTAACAAGAATCAAATATAACTAACTAGAACTGAAGTACATTAATTGACAATTAAATAAAAGAACTATCAGAGAATGTACTCGCCTGACACTCTAAAAAGAGTAGTGCAATATCAGATGTTTGTACCGGAGGCACAATGTCCTAAATAGAGCAATATGGGGTATAATATGTTTAAAATAAGATAAATGAAGTTTTTGATGCAATCTACATGATTTCTAGGTCAATCTAGGTCAAAGTCAACTCTTGGTCAACTCTGGGTCAAACCAAGTCAACACTCTAGTCAACTAGGTCAAACTGGTTAACTGACATCTATGGATTGGTCAAACTATAGTCAACAAGTCAGTTTAGGTCAAACTAAACATATTCCAAGTCATCACCTACCTGTCATATATTCTACCTATATTATCCATGTAAAATCCTAAGTCTAAACATTACCTATAGGACAAAAGTATAACTCATATCTATATACCTATATTAAATAGATATATACATACCTATATAGCCTCACCTATATACCTATCCATACTCAACCAATATCTCAGATATCAGAATCAGTTCAACTCAAAATCTCAAACTGATATCCTAAGAACTAACATCTCAAAACCACTTCCTATGACACACATCTATCTAACAAGTTCACAAGTAATTATCTATACAACCTTACATCATATACATTTTGCCATATCTCATATATATATATATATATATATATATATATATATATATATATATATATATATATATATATATATATATATAACATACATAAAACATACTCCCACAAGACTAACCTCAAACCACATATATGCATTACATTCATACATATCATTCATAGAGGGAAGAAAGAACTAAATGTAGAGAGGGGACTGAAAATTAAGATTTCAGTTTGACACTCAATGCATAACCTACATGCATATCTAGCATTCAGTTTTAAATACGCATACATAGATACTCTAGCTAACTTATACATATCACATATATATAAGTATCACATATATTCTCATCCAATTTCACCCCAACACATTACCTATTCAAGTTACCTCCTAACTCTAACACATAACAACTTCCTACTCCTTACACTATCAAGCATCCATACTTATACACATACTAGAGCACTAGGCATACTCATGGCACACCCACACACTCACTGGACACACTAAATACTTGCCTACAGGCCCTGCCTCACCTCACTGCTATTCATGCACCTTCCGTTCTTCCTACCTACAGTTGACTCTCTCTTCTATATTACCTATCTAACTGATGCCAAGTAAATGTCTGCGTATACTGATATGGGAACACAGATATTAGATGGATAAGGGACTGAACACCAAAGCCTCACTTATATATACATCACATAAACTTATACAACCTTAAATCCCAAAACCAATTTCAGGTTGTCACACATTTTAGTCTCAGGTTATATAAACTAACCACAGTTAACTCACCCTATTGCAACATGTTATGAACATGCACTGCATTTGAATTCTCAGAAAACCCATTTACTTATCTACTGTCAGTTTCAAATACATAAACTAGAAATGATGATTGATACATAAATATCCCCAATCAATAAACCAATCCCATTTCAACTTTCAACATTTAAACCCCTACACAATTTTCTGTAAATGCCAATCCCTTCATTAAGTCCTAGGCTAACTAATCACAGTTAAGCTAACCTAATATCAATATAGTTATGATCATTGCACTGTAATTTAATCTCAGGAAATAGTTTTATGAATCAAGTGTCAGTTTATTGATACCAAACTGGAATAACCCAACTGACAGGAAAACCCCCAATTCGAAACCAAAAACTAAAAGAATTTAACTATCAGGCATATATGTGTGTTCCCCATGTGCACACGTGTCTAGGGTGTGTCATTCGTGTCCACAAGATCAGTGGAAACAAAGTGTCCAATACAGTAAAACACAGGTTCAGAAATCCTACTGTGCATAGGCTCGTGCACATGTGTCGACAAGCCTAGGGACTCGTGTGTCCATCCACAAGTGTCATGGTCGTGTCAGTAGCTAGGTGGGGTGTCAGGGTATGTGTCTAGGTGCCTGAGTCGTGTCCACGAAGTCGCGTGTCATAGATACAAAGGCGTATCAGTGGCTCGAAATCGAGTGTGTGCGTGTCTGTACAAAACCAGTGTGAGCTCGATATCTTCGAGAATACCAAACCAACTCGACCCAAACTTTGGGGGTATGCTGTCAGTGTATGCCCCTTCGTATCCATAAATTTTTGTGTCATATGAATCAGTGTCGTGTCCGCTAGGACACCCGAGCAGCAGGAGAGCCGCACGAGCCTCGTACGGTATCTCATGCTGTATGTCCGAGTGCTAAAATAGTATCCAAACATGTGTAAAATCGACTCAGTCATTTATGGTTGTAATATACACATGTTAGGCTACACATACATGTAATTAGTTTTGGAAATTACTAAAATAAATCCTATGTGACATTTCATCGAACACCTATTTAAATATACCGATACGTGTCCGATACGGACACGAAATGGGCACGAATTCCTACCAAACTTGGGCTACACCTAGGGGAACCCTCAATGAATGCATCTATTGGAAGAAATCGAGAATTTATTAGGGTTTGTAGGGTTTTACCTATTGAGAGTTCAAACTCAACGTAAAGAGCGTCGACCTGACGTCTTCCTCGTTTTGCTATGGTTCAAACGTCCTCCAACCTTGCTAGCAAGCCTCCATAAGTCTCCTCTACTGTTGGGAATGATGATGCAATTGATTTGACTCAATTTGGATATTAGGGAAAGAATTTAGGGAAGAACAAAGTAGGGTTCTTTCTAGGTTTTTAAAAATAGGCAAAGGCTTCTTAGTGTGACACTTATAGGAGGGGGGCTTGTATGGCTGGCCACTAGATGAATTAGGATTAGGTTTAGGTATAGATGAGTGGCTAGGGCTTGTCCACCCAATTCCAAGCCTTCATATTGGTTCAAGGCTTTCTTTTTCACAAATATCCTAAGGAAAAATATCCTACTTAGAATATCTAGATATTATTAATCTTGGCACTTAGTAGGAATGTTCTAACCTTGATTCTAACCTCAAGACTAATCTAGGTTAGGTTAAGCTTCTAGGTTAAGGCTTAACTAAAGGATTAGCACAATATTTAATTAATATAAATTACAAATTCACAAAATTATCAAAATAACCAAAATACCCTTAGGCTAAAAAGTAGTAATGTGACATTCTAATCACATGACTAGGCTCCCTTGGTCATGGTTAGTCTCTAGACTTAGCAATTGTAGGGTTTAACTAGTTAACCATCAAAATCACAATTCAATATTTTAAATAGTTTTAAATTGATTAAAAATCACCAAAAATTACAATATGATTTAAATATCATTATTAAATGATTATAATCACAAAATTTCAAAATTACCCTCATTTGAAAAACTGGGTGTTACAGTTACTTTGGAGGAGGTAGAATCAATTGTCAAGTTGGCGGATCCTAACAAGACTCCCGGACCGAATGGTTTCATCAGTGGGTTCTACAAATGCCACTGGGACATTCTGAAGTATCAGGTCTTGGAGGTGGTGCAGGAATTCTTCACCAAAGAAAAACTACTGAAAGAGCTGAACCATACTTTCCTGACTTTGGTACCAAAGAAGGAGGGAGCGACATCATTGGCGAATTTCAGACCTATTGCATGCTGTAATTATCTTTATAAGATAATTATGCACCTTATGTGCTGACAGATAGAGGGGATCATGCAGGACCTGGTATCTCTGAATCAGGCTGCGTTCATCAAGGGGAGGTCGATCGCTGAGCACAGCCTCCTGGCTTATGAGATGATGAGGGGCTTTAGCAAACCCAGAGGGAAGAAAGCATGTGTGAAACTGGACCTGAGGAAGGCATATAACATGGTCAATAGGGACTTCCTCTGTCATCCGATGACTGCCATAGATTTCGAGGACCACTGGGTTGTATTGATCCGGGAGTGCATCACGTCCCCCACTTTCTCTGTCCTCATCCAGGGCATCCCTTATGGGTATTTCCAGAGCAACCATGGGCTTAGGCAAGGTGACCCCCTGTCCCCTTACCTGTTCACGCTTGTCATGGAATACTTCACATGTTTGATGGACCTGGCAGTGCACCGTGGGAGGCTGGTCCCATTGTTCAGGAGAGTAGATCCCCAAGTTATCCATCTTATCTATGCAGATGATCTCTTGGTGTTCATCCAGCCATCGACGGAGGGTATGCAGACGATTACAGAGATTATGAGAGAGTTGAATTCCCTCTCGGGCCTTCAGATGAATAGAGAAAAGAGCAGGGTGTACTTCAGCTTCCTATGTCCCTAGAAGGAGGAATGGGTCGATGTGCTGGGAATTGAGAGGAGTGATCTTCCGGTGAGATATTTAGGAGTGCCTCTCACAGTCAACTATGCACGGGATCAGGACTGCCATGGTCTGGTGGAGTTCGTCCAAAGGAGAGTGGAAGGTTGGCAAGCCGTCGGATTGTCCTTTGGAGGATGCATCGAGCTGGTCAGATCGGTGATTTCGGCTGTGGCTCATTTCTGGCTGCAATCCATCCTCTTCCTTATTTATACTATTAGGAAAGTGGAGCAGATTTGCGCCAACTTCATTTGGAGGGGGGTATGCATGCGATCTCCTGGGAGAAATTCTGTAGACCCAGGAAGGAGGGAGGAGTGGGACTTAGGCCGTTTCTGGAGATCAGGGAGGTCTCTGCGCTAAAGCTGGCATGGAGATTTATCAACGAGGGGTCCCTCTGGGCTGACTGGATGCACAGCAGATATGTGAAGCAGGACAACTTCTGGACCTGTGCTACTGACAACAACCATTCAATCACTTTTAAGAATGTCTTGAGATATGGGGGGTTCTCAAATCTACAATCCGGAAGGTCATAAAGCATGGGTCTGGAACGGACCTCTGGCGGGATCCTTGGATAGATTGACTTTCGCTATTGGACATCAGGGGAGCCCCGACACATCAGGAGGATAGGCGTGGGCTGACGTGTAGTCGTATCTTACGCGACGAAAAGTAGAGGCCGGAGTCTTATCGGTTTACCGAGGAGCTGGGTGGGATCATTAGTACTATTGCCATTGATCCGGACTTGTCTGCTGATCGGTGGATTTGGGAGCCGACATAAGCAACTCTGGGAACAAGGGAGTTCCAATTTCGGAGCTGCTACAACCTCATCCAGCGAACCTTTCCTCAGATTTCTGACTACGAGTTCGTATGGTGCAAGGGTCTAGCCAGGAAGATGCAGCTTTATGTCTACAAGCTTCTACTGGGCCGTCTATTAACTAGTGATCGTCTGAGTTCATTTGGAGTACCAGTCCCAGATCCCAAATGTGTGCTATACAGTATGGAGAATGAATCTATAGGGCACATTTTCTTCAAGTGTGCCCTGGCATGGCAGATCTGGTCTGAGAAGAGTAGAGCGTTGGGTAGATGTGACTCCGGAAAGGGAATTGGGGATGTAGAAGCATGGAAAAGACTAAAGAACGATCCATGCGACCAAGGATCCCCATACGGCTTAGAGAGCTCATGCGGCTCAGGGACCCATGCGGTTCAAGCGTTTATACGGCTCAGAGAGGATCCAGGTGGTCCTCAACAGCTCTTCCCTTTGTCTTCTACTGCATTTAATGCCTTGACGGCTGACAGCTGTGACCAATGACAGAAAGATGCAATAATGACTCTGTCATAATGGTAGACTCCTAGGGAAACGAAGGAGATCTCTGACACAATCCCCAGGGACCCAGAAACCTTCATGCATCCTTGACACGTGTATCGTCACATGCGGCTCAGACAGTGGCCACCCATGCGGCTTAGGCCGAAGCCACCCATGCAGCTTAGGCCGAAGCTATCCCATGCGTCTCACAAAGAACTACCCTATGCGGCTCAAGCAGAAGCTATCTCCATGCGGCTCACGAGGACTATCTCCAAGCGGCTCACGAAAAAAGCACCCACCATGCGGTCACCTACGCTCATGCGACTCAGATCACCACCATGCAGTTCAAATGTTTAGGAGCCACTCCCAAGCAGCCATGACACGTGGCCAGCCTTATGCAGCTCAATGGGGAGTAGTCCTCATGCGGCTCAAATTTTCTAAGTGGCTCGCAGTTAAGACACGTGGCATGATAATGGGACACGTGGCATCAAATCGACCGAAATCTATCAACAAATCCCAGTAAATTGGGATCAAATCAGATCATTTGTAATTTAGCAAACCAATGACACGTGTCTAGAAATCTGAGATTGGCATAACAAATCATGAGGATTTATGTTAATCATCACAAAGATTTGATGCAATCACATTAATTGCCCAGATCCATTATATTCAAGATGAGCGGTCCAGATTCATTGATCCTTAGCCGCCGACTTTTGAGAATGGGCACTTATTGTAAAACCCTAATGATGCCCCTACTCTTATAAATAGTAAGGTGCCATTCCCTTGCAAGGAGACAGGCGGAGAGACAGACAGAGATGAGCAGAGAAAGAGAGAGCACACCCCTTCGGATCCAGAGAGAATAAAGAGAGCATTTCTTCATCAACGCCAAGTACTTTTTCTACAGAGCCAAGGCTGCACCCGATCGTCCAAGGAGTAAGGCAGAGATGCCGTCGCTTTTTTGAGCCTCTACCGTCAACCCCCAGAATCTAAAATAAATAATTGTACTTAGATTGCTGTACCTAGGTTTTCGTCCCTAGGCTTTCTTTGTACAAGCGAGTTTGTATTGTGAAGTAAAAGTCCAGTCCTATGATAATTATTCTGTTCTTTTATATTTCATAGCAAACACGATGGTGACTCTGCTGGGGACTAACTTCTCCACGGCTGAGGAGTTGGTGACGCAATCGGATGCAGCCAAACTTGGCTCCACGCAATAGAAGATGGTCGTCTGCTTCGACCAACAGGCGTTTGAAGAAATGCTCTCTGAGGGAAGCGCTGGCCTGGTCCAGAAGCGAACCCGCACAAAAAAAGCTCACAGCGAGTGGAGGCCAAAATCATTTGCTTCTCCCCAAGCTTTGGACGGAGTACTCTCTGCTGCCCAAGACGGCGAAGGTGACTCTTGTGCGGCCCCACTTCGAGCCATAGAGGACTATGCTATCCCCAAGTCCGGTAGAGGAAAGCACTACGATGCTGGACTTGCAGGAGAAAAGAGCGATTCTATGTGCTCCAGGAAAAAACCGAACAAGGGCGCTACCCGCAAAATGAAGACTCATACGGCCAAGATTGCTGGCCGCATGAATGATGACCATACGGCTATGACTGCTAGCCAAATGCATAATACTCATGCGGCCAGGATTTCCAGCCGCATGGAGAACACTCATGCGGCCAGGATTTTCGGCCGCATGGAGAAGACCTATGCAGCTACGCCTGCCAGCCGTATGAAGATTATTGATGCCAGCCGCATGACGCCTACTCCACGCGGCTCTGTCTTCGACCGCCTCTCCTATGGTCCTGATCTCTTATGCTCCCAAGAAGACATGTCTGACTCTCTCCATCACTACTTAGACTCTTTCTACTATATGCCCTCACGCACTAGAGTAAAGAAGTCTAGGGCAGCACGAGCTTGGCAAGCTCGGTCCGCTGATCCGACCTCTGACCATTTGAGCATCCTACATACTGTCATACGGGCCTCTGATGGGAAGTTGTACAGAACCACTTGAGTCCAGCCCCCGACGACAAACGGACAGAGAGGTTCCCAAAAGTCTTCCAAAATCCAGGGAGCAAACATGGTCGATCTGGACCCATCTGACTTGCGTGAGGCCATCCTCCACAAACACAAGGAAAGAGAAGTTGCCTCGGGGTGCAAAGAGTCCTCCCACGGACGTTACTGCACCAAAATCATCGTCAACTGCTGTTGTAATAACGCGATGGTACGAGAAGACCGGCAGTCCGTCTTCCAAAGACTGCAACAAACATGTCCAGAAGACGAGGCACTTCCCATCGTCTCCTGCAACTCTGCTCAGAAAATCCCTGCCGATGGGAGAGGGAAGAAGACCAATGCTCCCAGCCCGAAGATTTCAACCACTATGACTAAGAGACTATCGTCTAAACGGGTGCCCACCACCGGAGTTTTCCAAGGTACCCGTTCAAAGGCAAAATTTGCTACAGTAGGAGATTCATCGTCCACACCACTGGGGGTTGCTGGGACTGGGGGTAGCACTCCTCAGAATATCTACGATAATTCGATATTCCAAGGAGATGAGCTCGAGGAAACAACTCTTCCATCAGATACAACAAGGGTCGACGTCCCCGAGGACGTCCACGACTCCCAAGATGAAGCAAACTCTGAAGCTGGGGGTACTATCCCTTCTGAGTCCGAACCAGAGGAGAACATTCCCACATACCCCGATGACTTCTCGCTATAGGGGTATGATTCGGAGGGCACGTCCTCCACCGTTCCGTCTATCTCTTCTCATGTAAAGATGGTGTTCATGACGGACAGCAACCAAGGTGGTTCCAGTGATCGCCAACGTATCGACACTCTGGAGGCCATACTGCATGCCTTGGTCAAGTCTGTAGAAGAGATCAAAGCGGCCCTTCCAACTCTCCAATGAGGGATTTCTGGCCAAACAAGCGCGAGTCCCGCAGTCAATGCGAACTCGAACTCAGCGGCACCGAACCCGGGCAACAATCCTCCTGAAGTGACGGCCCCACCGCTGTGGATGAGGCTAGAGAAGCAAGAAGAGAGGTCCAGGAGCTCCGAGCCATGTTTCACGCTCGAGAAACCTCTCAAGACCTCAGAATACGGCAACCATTTTCTGCTGCATGGAGGGATGTCCCCTTCCCACCAAGATATAAGCCGTTCAATATCAATCCTTATGATGTCAAGACCTCCATAAGTTGGTACATCACTTACTTCGAGGTTACCACCGACCATCTGCCCCATGACGATGCTATCCTTACTCGATTATTCATCGGGGCATTGGAAGTTGTAGCCTTCGACTGGTACCACAACCTGCCAGACAACTGCATCCACTCCTTCGCCAGCTTCAAGTGCATGTTCTTGGAGAGATTCTACGAAGTAGGACTGGACATCACAATGTCCACCCTCATGGACGTCGTTCAAGGGGACAAAGAGCTGACAAGGAACTATATCGAACGGTTTTGCCAAACTGCAATAAAGCTGCCGTATGGTAACCCGAATTCCTCCTTAATTAAAATTTGCCAAAAGAGACTGCTTCCAACAATCAGCCTCTGGATGGGCGAAAGTCAATTCAAGGACTGTAAGACGTTTATCATCAGTGCCACAAACGTCGAAGAACGATTGAAAAAGGCTCGCCAACTGGGATTGCACATCTCAGAGGGAGAAGATAAGGGCAGGCGTCCCAACGCCAACAACAACAATGGGGGTAACTCCTCCAATAATGGGACAACAAGGGCAAGCAGGCTATGGTGGCCGACACAGCCCAGAAACCCGAGTCAAAGTCAGCAGACAAGCAATGGCCGCAAATGACCTACTCCTTCGAAGACGGCCACGTCAAGTCCATCTTAGACATACTCATACAAGGAGACAGAATTCAGCTTCCTCCACCAAGACGGAAACCTCGGCCAGCAGAAATGGAGAACCCAAAGTACTGCCATTACCACCGCTACGTCCACCATGCTGCACACGATTGCTACCAACTAAAACGGTACATCCAAAATCTCATCGATTCGAACGCTCTGGCCATCGATTTTGAAGAGGTAACCGTGGCAGCCAATATGATGTCTGTACAATTTGACAGCTTCTCTCAAACAGAAACTTAAGACGGTGTGATCCCCATCCCTCTGGCAACAATGGAGATTGCTAATCTTCCACCTCCCTGAGATCAGGCTGCTGGTCTAGTACCCCTCACCACGTCACGAGGGGAGGTCAAGTGGGTCCATCCAGACTTAGTATCTGAAGTAACTCAGTCCACACCATCTTCTATTTGCAAGAAGAGGAGTGAAAAAGTCAGATCCTGCCGTATAATCTCGACAGATGTCGAAAAAGTCACAGCCATCGTCACTCGGTCTGGGGCACAATCCCAATCTTTGGCTGATAACTCGGCTGAAGATCATCAGCCCGCTACAACTGATGCTCCGGGACCTTCTCAGCCTTCGACGACCGACAAGCCTAGGCAGAAGGAGACTCGCTTTGACAAATCCCTCCGGAAAGAGGCACCACAGGGGATGGAGAAGCCCTACAACTTCGACATCTTGGCGCAATTGGCCAACACACCGGCCAAATTGTCATTATACGAGCTCCTAAGACTCTCAAAGGATGTTCGCACGGCTTTGAGCGATGCACTCCAAAATGCCGACGCGTACCTAGCCCAGATCAACCTCACGGGAGAGAACCCGCCTGCAGATCTCCAAGACAGCGCTTGCACGGGAGCGATGCCCAACATTGTCTTCACTTCGCAGGATATGCTCATCAAAATCAACCTGCACGATCGTCCGTTATATTACACTGGATACATCGGCGACGTAAAGGTGGATCGGATGCACATTGATCCTGGTTCTTCCATAAGCATCATCCCGAAGGGTCTGTTACATCATCTTCGCATTCCTATGCATCGCCTGACGCCAACAAACACCGCCATCAGCGGTTTCAATTCGGACAGGAGCTACCCAATTGTGAAGATTCGTCTGAAGTGCCAAATTGGCGATCTCCAGTCAGAAGTCACATGTTACGTCATAGATGCTGACACTTTTTACAACATCCTCTTGGGGCGCCCTTGGATACACTATTATATGATCGTGCCTTCCATGCTGCACCAATGCTTCAAGTATGTCGACAAACACGGCTTGGTAAGGACAGAATTTGCCAACATCGATCCTTTCAAAGGGGTCGAATCCTACTACTCAGACTCCTGCCTATACGAAAAGTCGAAGAGGTACCTTGGTGAAGGAGATGTGCAAGCTCGTACAGAGACAGCTACAGGATCAGAAGAACCCCTAAAGATCCACCTTCAAGCTCGTAAACCTGGCAAGTCCGCACCCCTTACAGCCACTCTGCGTAAGGATGCAATCAGCTTCTCGGCACAAAAAGAGCAAATGATAATCCGGCTGCCAAGGTCTGGCTAAGTGCCAAGACCCACAACGGAGCTACTGACAATCAGACTGCCGAGAGTCGGCCAGCCACAAATGGAGAAGCTTAATCCCTCTGACAAGCCAATGACGATACGCCTTCCCAAGAAGAATCGTCACCCCGAGGCAAGGTCTGGGGCTTCTAGCGAGCCAACAACTCCCCGCCCAGCATCGAGTACCAAACTGGGGGTCGCTAGTTTGCCAACGACCCTACGCTATGCTCCACCTGTCGAATCCCTGATGATCAAGCTGCCCAGGTCGTCCTCTCAGTCTTCATTTATACCGGGGTGGCCGAAGAAGAACCGGAGCTAGCCAAGTATGTGGCTACCCACACTGATATTCCCTCCACAGATGATGTAATCCTGCTAGAAAAGATACCTTACTTTATCAATAAAGGGCTATCTTTGAATTACCTCGAGCTTGATAAGCTTTGTACAATGTATGCTATGGAACACGGTATAGGCACTCACCTACACACACATGTGACAAATATGTACACCGCAAACCAGCTTACTCCAGTGGAAGATGCTTACCGCATAATCGAGGGAGGGGATCATCCAATCATCTTCGGCCGAAAGGACGACCCGCAGCCCTTCACCATAGAAGAAGTCGATCTCGAATCAGATGCCGGGAGACTACCTCTATATCTTTATAGCCCCCAATCCAAATACCTCATACAAAAATAGGGGTATGATCTGGAGACTACGCCAGGCTTGAACTACGGCACCGGGCGACGATTACCTTTAAAGCCACCAGTCCCGGCTGGCAAACCATGAGACTACTACAACAAGACCCGATGTGGATTAGGGTATATTACGCCCACAACGACCCCTGAAAGTTCAGATGAGGAATGCGACTGGCATTCACATTCAACCGAGTCACCGACTTCTTATTCGGACACCAATATCGGAGACGTATTCAGACAAGTCCTGTCAGTCAACATGGCATTCGCCGATGCTTACGAAGAAGATAAAGATATGCCTGAAATCCTCGAGTTAGAGCCGTGGGCCCAACAGTTGGATGCACAATGGGAAAAGTGGTTCGAACAGAGAGAACCTCCTACTGAAGATGAAGTCATACAAGTGGATCTTGGCAGCGAATCTTTTCCAAAACCAATCTTCGTCAGTAAAAGTCTAACAGACGAAGAGCGAGAGTCGCTTCTGGAACTTGTCAAAGAATATATTGATGTGTTCGCCTGGAGCTATGAAGACATGCCGGGGTTAAATCCCGATATTACCCTTCACAAACTCAACATTCGGCCAGATGCAAAGCCAGTCAAACAACAACAACGACGTTTTCGCCCAGGCATCATGGATGCAATCGAAGCCGAAGTCAACAAACTGATAGCCAGCGACTTCATTCGTGAGGAACAACATCCAAACTGGGTCGACAATATAAGAATGGAAAGATTCGAATCTGCATCGACTTCCGCAATCTGAACGACGCTTGTCCTAAAGATGAATTCCCCCTCCCTATTACAGACATCATGATCGACAACACATGCGGCTTCGAACACATGTCATTCATGGATGGTTTCTCGGGGTACAACCAAATCAAGATGTCTCCTGACGACGAAAAGCATACATCATTTTGAACACCGATTGGCACATACTGCTACACAGTCATGCCTTTCGATTTAAAGAATGCTGGCGCCATATATCAAAGATCTATGAGTATCATCTTCAGGGATCACTTGCGCAAGACCGTGGAGTGCTATGTTGATGACATTGTCGTCAAGAGTCGCTATAAGGGTGACCATCTCCAGGATCTGAGGACGGTATTCGACTTGATGCGAGCACACAACCTGAAGATGAATCCCATAAAATCCTTCTTGGGCATATCCAGCGGAAAATTCTTGGGTTTTATCATCACCGCCTAGGGTATCCACGTAGACCCTGAGAAGACAAAGACAATCATGGAGATGGGTCCCTCGAAAAATCTCTGAGAACTCTGCGGCCTCCAAGGGAGGTTAGCTTACATCAAGAGGTTTATTTCCAACCTCTTCGGGCGTTGTCAGCCATTCACCCATCTCATGAAGAAGGGCATCTCATTCGTATGGGACGAAGAATGTCAGCGTGCCTTCGACAGCATCAAAGAATATTTGTCGAACCCTCCAGTCCTGGTGGCCCCGGTTGCTGGAAAACTATTCCTGCTCTATGTACGAGCAATAGAGCATTCCTTCGGCGCCCTGCTAGCATAAAACAATAATGTAGGCCATGAACAAGCCATATATTACCTCAGTCGAATGATGATTGGGCCAGAGCACCGATATATTGCCGTGGAGAAGGAATGCCTCGCCCTAGTGTTCGCCATTCAGAAGACGCGGCACTATGTCACGGGACAAACCATACATATGATTTCACGAGTCAACCTCTCAGGGTCCTCATGACTAAACCAGGGGCACTCAGCTCTCGCCTCGCTACATAGGCAATATTACTGTCCTCCTATCATATGATCTTTGTTCCGCAAAAGGCTGTTAAAGGTCAAGCTCTGGCAGACTTTTTAGCAGCCCACCCAGGCTTGGAGTCGTCCAGAATATATGAAGAAATCCTAGATGAGGTCGCCGACTCGCATGCAACCTCTCACGATGATATATGGCAAATATTCTTTGACTGCGCCTCAAGGACAGGACCTAAGGGCAACATCGTCGTCGGAGTCGGGGTGGTGCTGGTTTCTCCTTCCGGATTGGTGATCAACCGCGCTTACTCTCTCACAGAGCCCTGCTCTAACAATATGGCCGAGTATAACGCTTTGGTCATCGGCCTCCAACTTTCAAGAGAGCTGGGGGTAGAATATCTTGAAGCATACGGCGATTCGCAGTTAATCGTCAATCAGATCCGGGGCTCATACGAAGTCCGCCATGAAGACATGATCCCCTATCACCAAATAGCGATTAACATTATCTCGTCATTCGAGGGGTTCTTCATTGAACACGTTCCCAGACTCCAAAATATCGAAGCCGATGCCCTAGCTGGCCTTGCCGCTTCCCTAGCGGTTTTGAACTATGCTCGCCAATCAGTGGTTGTGATAGGCCACGAACTGGTCTGTCCCAAGAACAACGTTCAATTTGTGGCGAGTTATTCCGCTCCGACGATCGATGAAGCGCCAAACTAGAGATAACCATTCATAGATTCGTAGTCTACGACATCCTGCCCGAGAACCCAAAAGAGGCTACCTCTATCCGAAGGCGTTCTCTCTGATTCTTCTACGATACGGAGACAAAAATTCTGTATCGTCGATCCTACGATAGATTATTGCTTCGATGTCTGTCAAACGCAGAAGCCAAAGAAGCCATACGCGAAGCTCATGACCGTGTCTGCAGGGCCCATCAGCCTGGCCCAAAATTGCAAGACCGTCTTCGCCGAATGGGCTACTACTGGCCCACGATGGTAGCAGATGCGATAGACTATGTAAGAAAGTGCAAAGCTTGCCAAGTCCACGCGGACTTCATCCACCAACCATCCAAATTTCTACATCCGATGGTAGCATCCTGGCTATTCGAAGCATGGGGAATGGATATCATCGGTCCGATCGCCCCACCTTCTTCCCGAGGACATCGCTTCATACTTGCCATCACAGATTACTTCTCCAAATAGGCGGAAGCTGTTCCGCTTGTAGAAGTCAAAACTTCAAACGTGATCAGCTTCCTCAAGCATCACGTCATCTATCGCTTTGGACTGCCCCAAAGGATCATCCACGATAATGGTCCGCAGTTCGCAAGCCACGCCTTCTATCGCTTCTGCGACAAGCACCGCATCCAGAATATTGCTTCAACGCCATACAACCCAACGACGAATGGGTTGGAAGAAGTATTCAACAAAACAATCATCAAACTTCTCAAGAAGATCGTATCGTCTAACAAATACGACTGGAACGAGAAACTTGGTTAATGCTTATGGGCGTACCGTACTACAGTCCGAACGGCTATAGGGAACACACCATTCTCTCTGGTGTACGGGAGTGAGGCAGTTCTCCCATTGGAGACTCAAATACCCTCACTCCGCGTCGCCCTTACTTACCAATTGACGACGGATGATAACTACCGTCGCCGACTATAAGAATTGGAGGCCTTAGATGAAAAGCGCCTCCTGGCGCAGCAACGGATCGAGCTATACCAAGCGCGCATCTCCGGAGCCTTCAACAAGAAGGTTAAAATCAGAACATTCCAAATAGGCGATCTCGTTCTTGCAGTCCGGAGGTCGATGGTCATGACTCACAAAAACTGCCAAAAAATTCCAGCCAAAATGGGAAGGTCCATTTATCATTGAGGCCGTATTCTCCAACGGTGCTTACCGCCTCGCAAAACAAAACGGAGACTTGCTCATGCTGCCCGTCAACGGCAAGTTCCTGAAGAAATATTATCTCTAAACGACATATTCCAGACTATTGAGTTATGTACCCGCTGGTACCGCTGAACTCACATTTCCAAATTCCCGATTATTGAGTCATGTACCCTCCCGTACCGCTGAACTCACGATCTTCCAGATTATCGAGTTATGTACCCGCTGGTGCCGCTGAACTCATATTTCCAAAATTCCAGATTATTGAGTCATGTACCCTCCCGTACCGCTGAACTCACAATCTCCCAGATTATCGAGTTATGTACCCGCAGGTGCCTCTGAACTCACATTCCGGTCACTCTTTTAGATAGTAAGTCATGTATGACCATACCTCTGAACTTTCTTCCTGAAAGAGATCCTCCCTCATGATCCACTACCCGCACTTCCAGTGCACAAAAAGGTAACAGATCTACAAATTTCCAAAACGGCCATGTCCTCATTACCTCTGAGTTGTTTCACTTCCGCTAAAAACAAATCACCCCTTTATATAGAACTTCCATGTCCTCATTACCTCTGAGTCATTCTATGTACCCTCCTTCATTGAGCCATGCTATGTCCTCATTACCTCTGAGTGGGAAGGCTCCGTCGAAGAAACCTTCATGCTTGCCATGTCCTCATTACCTCTGAGTAAGTATGTTGATTCTCTTTCGATTTATTATCCGTACCCACAACCGAAGTACGCTAAGGATAATAAGTCCACAAATATCCTTCATTGAGCCCACTCCTGCCATGTCCTCATTACCTCTGAGTAGGAAGGCTCCGTCGAAGAAACCTTCATGCTTGCCATATCCTCATTACCTCTAAGTATGTTGATTCACTTTCGACTTATTATTCGTACCCACAACCGAAGTACGCTAAGGATAATAGGTCCACAAATGTCCTCTGTTGACCACAAATATCCTCCGTTGAGTCTACTCCTGCCATGTCTTCATTACCTCTGAGTAGGAAGACTCCACGGTAAAACCCTCATACTTGCCATGTCCTCATTACCTCTGAGTAAGTATGTTGGTTCCCTTTTCATCCTGTTATCCGTATCCTTAGACAGGGTACGCTAAGGATAATAAGCCCACAAATGTCTTTTGCTAAGTCTCTTAGTACAGGCCCACCATTCCTCATCATGTCCCGGGAGCCCAGCCGCTCCATGGCATTCCTTCTCTCGCCCGATACCCGGAACGTCCATAACCACCTTGCCGTGGAATTGTTCTAGGTATCCCCATCAAACTTGTTATTCGTACCTAAATACAAGGTATGCCAAGGGTAACAGGTCCACAAACAAGTCTCCCATTCGGGGCAAACGCCACCATAACACCACAAGCACAACATGCAGTACAAATAAAGGATGGAATAAAACATGTTCTTTATTTGGAAGCCAAAAAAGTATTACATGTTTTGGGACCACGTCCCTCTCAAAAAAGAAAAGAAAAGAAAAACATGAACAAAAGAAAAAAAAGGCCGACTATAGTTCGGCATTACACAATTCCAGGAGGTGGTTTCTCACTAAGGTAGTCCCCCACTTAAGCCGCTGTCTAGCTTGGCGCTCAGCCTCCTGGGACAACCGCTCCCCATTATCCAAGTCCATGAGTGCCCGCCAGTCGTCTTCCAACTTCTTCAGGGCAATTTCCAGGTGAGTCGAAGCTTGATAAACTCTGTCAGCCTCTTGGATAATTAGCCCCCTGTCGATATGGGCAGCCTCGATCTCAGACTCAAAGAAAGCTAACTTCCTCTGAAGCTCAAGGATCTGCTCCCGCGTGTTAGTGATCCCGCGGGAGGCAGTCGCTTCTCGAGCCGTAACATCTTCACTCTCGTAGCTCAATTGATCATATCGATCAGACAGATCGTCGAGGTCCTTCAGTATGGCCGACCTGGTTTTATCTCCAGCGGTCCTTGCCTTCTCTACAGCAGCTGTGAGGGAATCGCGCTCCTGATCTATAGCAGTAGGCAGATCAGCCTGCCGCAATGCCTGAAGCTGGGCCACTAGCTGATCAGTCTCCAGTAATTTTGCCTCCAACAGTGCAATCACCCCTGCCCCACCAGGAAGGGCCTTAAGGATATCAATTTGACCCTGGGCGCATTGCCGGGCCAAGACGAAAGAGGTCCCTTTTTCTACAGCAGCCTCTATCCCCCTTTTTAAGTGACGATAAAAGCTGTCGACCATGTCCTATAATGCTTCGTCCAGGACCTCTGTAGAGGACGGCGTCAGAGGAAGCGTGGCCGGCAACATCGAAGGAGTTGTACTAGAACTTGCCACCAAAGGGACAAATTTTGAGCAGAACGATGCGCGGATAGCGGCTAACTCTTTCTCTGCCACCCGAAGAGCCTGGACACTTGGCAGGGCAGAGAGATCGACTCTCGGAGTCGCCCGAGCAGAGGAAGACGCAAGGACCATCGTCCCCTGTCCTGGCTGTCCCATCACCTGACTGGCCGAACTCGAACTCGCGGAAGGCCCCTCAAGACGAGCCGGAAGGGGAGGGGGCATGCTCCTCTCCGCCAGTGCCCCTCGGCAGAGTCTGTTTCAACAATGACCATCATCGACACTGGAGAGGCAGGACCTGCATGTCCATGACAGCAATCAATCGACGTGACCCGAAGGATGTGATAATAGAGCAGATAGGCCTCCTTGCAAGTTAAGATTCGGCTTATCTTACCAGGGGAGGAGCATGGAGGCTGCAGCTCGTTTGCAGCTGGCATGGTCTCCTCATCCGCAATCTCTAAGTTAAATTCGGCAAGCTCCTTTGTCCCAGCCACCTCGAAGGGAGAGGCAACTCGATCAATATTATCTTGAGGGAATTTAGCAATTTCAGGAGCAGTCTCATCGGAACCCCCGTCATCCTGAGTCACGACCTCGGCAACTTGAGATTCCTCTTCTTCTGACATCTACAAGAGTGAAGGAAGATGATTAAAATCAAAGCTAGAAGAAAGAAAGAACCGGTAGCGACTTGTTTACCTCTAATACGGGGTCAACTTTCTCGTATCTTTCCCTGATAGTTAACTTGCGGTGTCTAGTCACAGCCAGTTTCTGGGAGCGAGGAATACCGCCAACAGGAGAAATTTGCCTGCTACGCTTTCGTACAGGGCCTGGTGCGACGGGTGGCTAATCTGCCGCCATCTCACCTGGCAAAATAGGCGGCTGATCCGCCCCAACATCCTCCAACGAAAAAGAAGAATCATCTGCATCATGCTCGTCGCCCTCATCATCCGCAGTAGTAGAGTCTGAATCTGGCACTTCGACTCTATTCTTCCTCTTCCTCGTCTTGGCCCCCTGGGACCTCTCCTCCAGGTCAGTACCGACAATAAAACTGGCACCCGGGTTAAAACCGACAGGGGGTTTGTTCGCCATGACATGGTATAGAGCCGCCATATACAAGATCTCTACCGGTGCCTTAATATCAGGGATCGAGAAAATGGTACGAGTATGGAATATATCATAGTAGTGCCAGGCCCGGATGCCGTCAAGAAGGCTACCTTCAAAACCCAGACAAGAGCTGGGACTGTCTAGAAAAAGCTGGCTGTATCCAAATTGTCAGGCAAACCTGCTGGACAGATAAGGCTCCAGAAAGACAGTATTGCGGTTGTGATACACCAAATGAGCAGGGCCGATGTTACGCAGCCATAGGAGCATCTGGCCGTCCAGAAGCTGAGGGGGGCCAATACCATCGAGATGTACAGCCGCTATTTCCTCAACAGTAAAATGAGGGACAGATACAAAAACATTGTACATATCTGCCCTCGCCAGCGCCATTCGACAAGCGCGCATGGTCTCGCACTCCCAAGACTTATTACGATAACGGAAGATAAAAGCGTCGTCGTTAGTTACACCATCTTTAGAGCCCGGTCTCATCAAAGACGGATGATGCATCAGCAGCCACCCCATCAGATAATGATAGGGCAGCTCAGTCCGTTCAAAATCTTTTGTTACATCACGGGCGATGACCTTGGACGTGAAAGTACGAAGGCCACGGTGTATGCTGCACACCATGGCCGGGAGAAGAGCTAGCTTGACTCGCAAAACTAACTTCACAGCCAGAAGGATGAAATTACGACTGATCCTTTCAATAGAACCAGCTCCTCCTGAGACTACACAATTTCGCAGCCATACCATCAAGAATCCTGCCAGGAGCACCTTCTCTGACAGTTCTTGGGTATCTTGATAAAAATAACCAAAAGAGTCGATTTTACTCCCGAATCTGTCACTAGTGGTGGCCACCCTCTTGGCCGACGACACCAAAGTTTGAACCGCCTCACGGGAATGAGGACGTCGGGAAGTAACTCGACCTGAGGCACCCGTCGTGAAGAGATAGCGCACCCAGTCCTTGGTGTGGGGAGCATTCCCTTCCGAGCTGCTGTCCTTTTTGGCTATCTGCTGACATGTGCTATAGTGGCACAATATCTCTTGAAAAATAGACACGAAGCCTGGATACCGTCCCTCCAACTCTTCGAACTCCTCATTCGCGGGAGTGTACGCCTCAAAAGCTTCGTCCCCCAAGGAAGCTTGGAGATCGCGTGCATTTCGTGGAGCACAAGCCCCATTTCCCCTACGGGTGTATAGAAGGTTCCCGTACGGCGGTTATAAATCTCCAGCACAGATATAAATAATCTCTTGTTTATGGGCAGGCCATGACTGGTGCCCCGAATAGCATGATAAAGACCAATCTCACACAAGAAGGCCTTATACTTTCGCAAGATCCACCTAGACAGATTGGCCCATGAAGGAATGGAATGTATCCAACTCGGGAGCGCCAACCGGCCAATGGGATAGGAGCCCTTCCGAGCAAGTTGGTTCATAAAAGTGTCGGCTGCAGAAAACATAAAATTGGGACCCGGCACATTCAAGAAAGTACCCGGGGCCAATCCTATTACAGAATGGCTGGTGTGCACCTTGCCCGCACACACTGACTTCATACTGTTGTTATAATGGATGTCTCCCACAAACATCCCACTTCGGATAGGAGTTACAGACTCCTCCATCTTTCGGTCCAATGGGAGCATATTGAACCAAGACACAGTGGGATGTGACGCTCCATTTGGGGGATACGGATCGCCATCCCATTAGAAACAAAACTCCAGTTCTCTGACACATCCAGAACCTGACTGTTCTTCACAGTCAAGGTGTCTCCGAAGAAGAACGCAGGCTTCAAGTATTCTCCTTCTAATTTCCCCGAGTTCATAATAGCATTGAGGAAATAGAAAGGCTGGTTCTTGAGGGCATTCAATCTCGCCGGAGGCTCGTCACTAGGAAACTGGTCCGCCATATGCCTAACTATATGGTCGTACCTATAGCCCAGAGCAGCTTGGGCACGACCTACCTGGAGTTCTCCAGCAGCATTAACCGACAAATTCACTGAAAAGAAGACAGAAGAAGATAAGTTAAAAAGACGAACAAAAAGAACTGACGGATGTTTTTCGAGCTTATGCGGCTCCAACTTAACGAAGCCTCATATGGCTCAAGCTCAGAAGAACACTTATGCGGCTCCAACTTGATAAAGCCTCATGCGGCTCAAGCTCAGAAGAACACTTATGCGGCTCCGTTCAGTAAAGGTTCATGCGGCAGTACTCTCATAGGGCCCTCAGAGTTCGGATAAGTTCGTACGGACCACGTGACAGACAAATTTATGCGAATCTATGTGGCTCAGCGTAGCTTATGCTGCTTCGTTGGAGAAGCGCGTATGCGGTCACAGTGGCAATTCTTATGTGGCTCGCGGCTCGGCCATAGGACGAACATGCGGCTCACATGAAGATAAAGGCTCGCGCATAAAGCATGCGATGTAGCCATAACAGTTAGGGTTAACTCACATAACGTCCTTACCAGCAATAGGGGGATGGACGTCAGGGTGAACAGCGGGCACGTCGGTTGGCGTAGAAGCGGCCGCAGTCGAAGTAGAAGCAGCCTTCTTATCCTTCGCCACCGTAGTCGACGAGGATGCCGCCTTCTTACCCTTCGCCGCGACGATCTTCTTGGGAGCCATTGATGATCGAAGAAGAAGAGGATAACAATCGGGGTAAGAAAAGTTCGAAGCAAAGGAGAAAGTAAAGAAGTTTTCTCTCTTAGAATCCTCTTATTTATAGGAGGACTAAAGAGGGGGGATACGTAGACTAATAAACGCCTCGGGAAAGACGAAACTAACTCCTCGAATTTGCCTCCTCTCTCATAAAAGAGATTCACCCAGGGCATAAAATCCAAAGATTTAATGAGCCGACCCTTGGGACTTCTCCTATAGACGGTACTAAAACGAATTAAAGGAAATTAAAGACAAGCACACGTGGCAAGGAGCTTCATGCGGCCAGACAGCCCATGCGGCCAAAGGGTCCATGTTGCTGATTGACTAATGCGGCTGAGGAGGCTATGCGGTTGGGACATCCATACGGCAAGGACATTATATGCGGCCAGAAGAGTTTATACACAGCCATGCTTCTTATTCAAAGTATTTCAATTTTGCAAATTGAAAACTTTGAAGGGGGTCTTGTAGAAGCATGGAAAAGACTAAAGAAAGATCCATGCGGCCAAGGATCCCCATGCGGCTCAGAGAGCTCATACGGCTCAGGGACCCATGCGGCTCAAGCATCTATTCGGCTCAGAGAGGAGCCAAGTGGTCCTCAACAGCTCTTCTCTTTGTCTTCTACTGTATTTAATGCCTTGATGGCTGACAGCTCTGACCAATGACAGAAAGATGCAATAATGACTCTGTCATAATGGCAGACTCCTAGAAAAATGAAGGAGATCTCTGACACAATCCCCGAGGACCCAGAAACCTTCATGCGTCCTTGACACGTGTATCGTCACATGCGGCTCAGACAGAGGCCACCCTCACGGCTTAGGCCGAAGCCACCCATGCGGCTTAGGCCGAAGCTATCCCATGCGGCTTACAGAGAACTACCCCATGCGGCTCAAGCAGAAGCTATCTCCATACGGCTCACGAGGACTATCTCCATTCGGCTCACGAAGAAAGCACCCACCATGCGGTCACCTACGCTCATGCGGCTCAGATCACCACCATGCGGTTCAAATGTTCAGGGGCCACTCCCAAGCAGCCATGACACGTGGCCAGCCTTATGCAGCTCAATGGGGAGTAGTCCTCATGTGGCTCAGATTTTCTAAGTGGCTCGCAGTTAAGACACGTGGCATGATAATGGGACATGTGGCATCAAATCGACCAAAATCTATCAACAAATCCAAATAATATATTGGGATCAAATCAGATCATTTGTAATTTAGCAAACCAATAACACGTGTCTGGAAATCCGAGATTGGCATAACAAATCATGAGGATTTATGTCAATCATCACAAAGATTTGATGCAATCACATTAATTGCCCAGATCCATTATATTCAAGATAAGCGGTCCAGATTCATTGATCCTTAGCCACCGACTTTTGAGAATGGGCACTCATTGTAAAACCCTAATGATGCCCCCACTTTTATAAATAGCAAGGTGCCATTCCCTTGCAAGGAGACATACGAAAAGACAGACAGAGATGAGCAGAGAAAGAGAGAGCACACCCCCCTCGGATCCAGAGAGAATAAAGAGAGCATTTCTTCATCAACACCAAGTACTTCTTCTACAGAGCCAAGGCTGCACCCGATCGTCTAAGGAGTAAGGCAGAGCTGCCGTCGCTTTCCCGAGCCTCTACCGTCACCCCCCAAATCTAAAATAAATAATTGTACTTAGATTGCTGTACCTAGGTTTTTGTCCCGAGACTTTCTTTGTACAAGCGAGTTTGTATTGTGAAGTAAAAGTCCAGTCCTCTGATAATTGTTCTGTTCTTTTATATTTCATGGCAAACAGGGGACATCATCACTGTGCTCCGGGATAGTAGAGGTAGAGGGCAGGACTGGTTTCGGACCACCAGAGTTCGACTGCCGGCCTCAGTTTGGCATATATGGCGGGAACGAAATCGTCATATATTTGAGGGGCTGGTTACCCCTTCGGTAGGCATCCTCCATAACATAGAGTTTGATATTAATATTACGGAAAACTAAAAAGTGGGAGTCCTACTTTGATTGTATGTTCTAAGATTATTGCATTGCTTTTGGAATAAAATTTACCTTTTTTCCAATATATATATATATATATATATATATATATATACACATATATAATTGTTATTTCTTGGGCACAATTTTTCGATAGAAAACTGAGAAGATGAAAGAATTGTAAAAACAATGTTCCAACGCAACACTTCTGGGAAGGTTGCGCAAGTTTAACGAAGATCAAGAAGATCTTATTACAGCTGCATATGTCACGCCCCAGAACCAGAATATCGGAGAGCGGGGGCAGACACAGCCAGCTACGTATATTGAAATGGAAACCACCTCGATATACGGTCACGGCTGTCTAGAAATATGAGGGTTTACTACAAGCCAACAGTCTCTTATGGTCATGAACAAGCCTAATGTCTCAATCATAAGCAAGTAAGTAAGGTCGCAAGATGTATGATCATTAAATATACAATAATAAGGCATCCCAAATATTACATATTCAGCTGATCATGAAGCTAGTCGTACAAAATGCGAGGACTAGCAAGAGTTATGTCATACATGATCAACCCTAGGATTTGTTAATCATGTTTACAGCCCGTAGGCAGACAGTAAGTAAAAGTGCATCGAGCTAACAGGTGCTCGTCGGCTAA
Source organism: Iris pallida (assembly GCA_029216955.1). Lineage (NCBI taxonomy): Eukaryota > Viridiplantae > Streptophyta > Magnoliopsida > Asparagales > Iridaceae > Iris > Iris pallida. Next base: position 235,495 of record JANAVB010030928.1, read on the forward strand.
ACGCCTCAAAAGGATAACTTTACAATAGAGTGAGCGAAACAAAATAGAAAACCCACTCTTGGCCCGGATTCCGTCTAGTGTTCACCATTGGGCTGGAAGCTTGGTAGATCCTCGGGAGCTGCTCCAAAATCTGGCCACACAAAACCAGCTGGGTCAACCCCAGAAAGAGCGAGTGCCACAAGGGGGCCATGAAATAAGAACAAAAGCCAGTAATCAGCACAGAAAATCTAATATTAGAGCTAAAATTACGAAAACATGTCAGGATGATATACGACGAGATAACCATGGAACTTATTCCGATAGCCAGGTTACAACCCGTAAACCAAACAAGGACCGGGGTTGTAACCCTTCATCTGAACAGAGCTTGGATTTCCACCATTTATCGGTAAGATAATAATGTAAGAAATCAAGATAGGAAGCAATCTTGTACTGAATCAAGACAGGGCTAAACTGGTTATACATCATTCAATCAATCACGGCCAAGCAGATCCTACGGCTTACTACTTTAACTAACTAGGGTTATCACAGGCCTAATTACTAACAAGATGCAGTGAGATTGTTCCACAGCCATAAGACCTGCAGACCATCCAGATTACCCAGGACGAAAGATTAGGGTTGAATTCAGGTGGGTACATCGCCCGGGGGACAAATGTACCCTTAGGTGACTTAGAGGGTGCAACACGCGACGGTGTGCTGGAAATGTGCCCTACTCGACGGCAGGCTACAGATCCCAAGAGCGCCCAGGTAACGGGATTGCCCGTAGCTGTGTCATCTCTTCATGACTACTGTGTTATTCTAGTTATTAACCTTAATCCATTTTAGTAGGAGCTCCTGACCGTGGTACTCAGGAGTCCCATCCTAGACATGATGCAAGACAGGACAAGTGGATTTAACAAACAAGCAAGAAGAACCACCCACGGTGTCAAGGCAAGTCAAGCTAAGTTATCAAGATAAATCATGTCGGGGTACTTGTCAGGAGTGCGCCACGACGGGCCACTATCATGTCAGGTTGGTCATGTCAGGAGTGCACCACTACTGGTCACTGCCGTGCTATGCTAGTTCCTTACCATACATGCCATGTACAATAGTCATTGCAAACATATTAAGCAAAATCAAGTTCATGACAAAAGGCGTAAGGATATAAAATGGGCATAAAATATCTAATAAAATATCAATATTCAGGACAATAGAAGAGTCAAGCTTAAAGAAATAAGACCAAAACTCCAAGAGCCAATGGGTTAAGCAAGGGGTCAGGGGAGCAACGTACGAAAAGTCACGCACGCTGAGGGAGCTGCATACGTGAAAAGTCACGCACGCTGAAGGAGCTGCATACGTAAAAAGTCACTCACGCTGAGAGAGCAGCATGGTGAAAAGTCACGCACGCTCAAGGGAGCAGTGTGCGTGAAAAGTCACGCACGCTGAAGGGAGCAGCATAGGTGAAAAGTCACGCACGCTCAAGGAGCAGTATGCGTGAAAAGTCACGCACGCTCAAGGAGCAGTGTAGGTGAAATATCACGCACGCTCAGGGAGCAGTGTGCGTGAAAAGTCATGCACGCTGAAGGAGCAGTGTAGGTAAAAAGTCATGCACGCTCAGGGACCAGTGTGCGTGAAAAGTCACGCATGCTCAAGGGAGCAGTGTGCGTGAAAAGTCACGCACGCTCAGGGAGCAGTGTACGTGAAAAGTCACGCACGCTCAAGGAGACACGCTTCCAACAGGAAGCGTACTCAAGTTTGCGTACTCAAGTCTGCGTACGCATGCTAAAGAGCGCGCGTAGCTCAGAGTGCGTAAGCTAAACAGCTCTGCACACACTGCTCACTGTCTTCTCCAGACAGCAAGAACACCATGGCTGAACCCAAAGCTTCAAAAGCTCACAACTTGGCCATCCGAACTCCAAATCCGGATTTCTAATGCTCCAACATGGATGAAACTGAATGCTGTTGCACATGGAAGCATAAAAAAACCCATAAAATCCAACAAGAGTAGATCAAACCATACAAAATCCGAAAATAGCTAAACCTAGATCTAGAACAAAGGAAGCTCCAAATCACAAAATAGCAAGTCCTAAGGTTGATCACCATGTCCTAAACTAGCAAATGGACAAATCAAAGAGGGTTCTCATGTGGTGGCAAGATGCACTTGCCTAGGGTTGGGAGAGTTGTGTAGAGGAAGGAGAAGAAGAAGAAGAAGGAATTTAATGGTAGAAGTTATGAGGAGAGAGAGTGGTAGGAGGGGATTATAAAGTGGGGGAGTTGTGGTGGGTTGAGGGTGTAGCATAGGGCTAGGGTGTTCCAACACATAAAATCGAACCAAACTGAACCATCCCCAATAAAACCGAGCCATGCCAAAACGAAAATACGTGAAATACCAAAATTCCATAAGTTGAGAAAAATAAAATACATGCCAAAATCAAGATACAAGTATAAATACGAAATACAGAAAATACGGGAAATGAGGGTGACAGCATATGATATTACAAAAATCTAAAAAGATTTCGTAATCCACAACAGCAAAGAAAATGAAGATAACTGGCGATTGATGGATGAATATCCTGCTGGGGTGAATGATCACCGTTGCTCAAAGCTATATTCACCCCACAAGAATAGCTTCCAGGAACCAGCAAGTTCGTTGGAGAACTTTGGAACACTTCTTCTCTTCTAACTCCTCGGATCGTACACGGACTCCCGTACAAAAGCAATGCCGGTGTAAAGCTTCTCTTCTCTCTCACAGCCTATGTTTACTTGTGTTAAGAAACACTTGTAAACTTTTTGTAACTCTCTGTATTTGCTTTGTCTACCTTGCCTGTGAGAGAGAAAAGACCTCTTGTAGGCCCGAGTAGCAACTGTCCGGTTAGCACAATATTCGGGACGTAGTAATAACCACTCCGAACGTACAGTAACCGCTCAGATTATACACAGACACGATCTGAAGCAAGTTGCGCACCCCGCGTACCCCGCGCTGAACACGCACTTAGCTACTCGCGCCACCTGCGCACCCTGTGCCACACGCGCAACTGAGCGCACAACTGGGCACGCTACTGGGCGCGCACCTGGGCGTACACCTGGTCGCGCAACCTGGGCCGCACAACCAGGCAGCACAACCTGGCTGCATAACATGGCTGTGCACCTGGCCGTGCAACCTGGCCTGCACAACCTGGCCACGCAAGCTGGCAGCGCAAGTGGCTCGCACAACGAGTGCATGCGCCTAGCGGCGATGCTGATGTGCTAAATACAAAGTGTGCCAACAAAATGCCACATTACGCCTCATGAGCCCGAGTCCGAGTCGCTAAGCCCCGTAATGGAAATAAATTTTCCAAGAGCAAAAAGCACGAATGCTTTCAATTGTTTATTTAGCCTTTTTTCCATTAGAAAATAATCCCACATGGCACACCCATGTGTACCTCCACACCACATGTACATCTCTAAAATAGCATAGCTAATATATAGAGATACAACTCCTTTGGTCTAGCCGATGTGGGACTAAAATTTTAAATAAAAAAGGCCAAAACCCAACAATTCCCCATATATCTCTATATATGGTTATAAGTGTTCCCCACAGTAACTGTCCATCATGCATTAGGAAAGATGTCGCTGACGACTTGAATCTTTCCGCATGGGTCAAACAACAGACTAAAATACAAGAATGGACTAAGCCTTGAATTCTGTACCACAGCTAAAATTCTTTCCACTCACATAATATAGTTACATGTGCTTCTGGCTACACATTAAAGGCCCTGTGCCAACCTGGTTTTAGTGTATAATTTGGGCATCTACAAGTTTACCCTCAAGAGATGGCTTGATATCTTTTTGTCCATACACTATAGGTGAGTAAATTATAAAGAGACATGGCAAGAAGCGAATTGCTCTTCCCTTGCGGTGCTACGCCGCTATGACATGGCTTAAAAGCCGAGGCCTTACCCCATAACGGAAACCTGATCGTAGTGTCATACTAATGTAGCATGAGGCCACCGCCTCTTTGTAGTGCCAAACTACCCAGCATGAAGCCTTAGGCTCCCTTGCGGTGTGACACCACAACGACATGGCTTGCAAGCCGAGGATTTATCCTTAACCTGGTACCTCATCGTGGTGTCGTACCACTGTAACATGAGGAACTCCTCCTCTTTGTAGTGCTGACTACACCCCTCTTTATTTTAACATACAGCATTAGGCTAACTGCCTATTTGCGGTGTTACGCCGCTGTGACTTGGCTAGCAAAGCCGAGGCATTATCCCATGCCTGGGAACCTCATGGTGGAGTCACCCTACAGTAGCATGGAGTTTCACTCCTTGTAGTGCTGTTCTACCGTACTTCCTATAAAGCATACCAGGCATTCACTCTGCCTGAGAACTCATTAAGGCATCTAAGCCAACCTTTCTACAGGATCAATTTTTTGCAGAAAACAACAGTAGACAACAGTGGTCATAGGTTCGTAACCTATACATGCCCAATAGAACATGTACCCACCGTTCCTGATATTCTTCCGATTAGTGGTCCTCCCTTGAACCAAAAGCTAGATGTCTAGTAGATTTCTCTTTGAAGTAATAGCATAAAACTTTATGGTAGGAATACAATAATACAATATCAAAATGCCTTCAAGCCCATTTTACAAGCTGTGTCATCGACCAGCTGGCACTTGAGGCCCTTGGTGAACGGATCCGCCAGGTTCTTCTGACTCTGAACATCAATCACTGTAATAACACCTCTCTTGATAAAATTGTGTACTGTCCCATGCTTCAACCACACAGTCCTTTTCTTTCCGTTGAAGAGGTCATTTGATGCCACCGCCGTAGTCGCCTGGTTGTCGCAGTATACCGATATCGTCGGTATTTGTGCCCCAACCACTGGAAGATAATACATGAGCTCCCAAAGCCATTCTGCTTCCTCGGCTGCGGAATCAAGTACAAAGAACTCAGATTCCATGGATGACCGCGAGAGCATAGTCTACTTCTTCGACTTCCACGATATAGCAGCTCCATCCATAGTGAAAATGAATCCACCTGTGGACCTTTCGCTCTCTACCTCTGAGCACCAGCTAGTATCACTGAAGCCTTCCACTACCGATGGATCTCCGCTGTAGTATAGTGCATATGTCTGCGTCTTCTTGAGATATCTCATAACCCGTTTCACAACTTTCCAGTGTTCAACACCTGGATTGCTCGTGAAACGACTCAGCATTCCTACGGCAAAAGCTATGTCAGGCCTTGTGGCAGTAGTAGCATACATCAAACTTTCGATTACGCTTGCATACTCCAGCTGCCTGACACTTTGCCCTGAATTGGGCTTCAGCTTCAGATCACACCTATACGGCGTATCGATCCCTGGAAGATCCCGATACCCATAATGAGTGATCATTTTCTCAATATAATGAGACAGTAACAGTGCTAGTCCAATGTCTGTCTGGATGATCTTGATCCCTAAGATCACATCAGCTTCCCCTAAGTCCTTCATTCTGAACTTGCTCGAGATGAATTTCTTTGTCTCTGTGATACAACCCATATCCGTACCTAGGATAAGCATGTCGTCCACGTACAGACAAACGATCACACATCTTCCATCAGCAAACTTCGTATAAACATACTTGTCCGTCTTGCTGACCATGTAGCCATTTTACCTTATAGCTTTGTCAAATTTCTCATGCCACATCTTGGGAGCCTGTTTAAGGTCGTACAAAGATTTCATTAATATGCAGACTTCATCTTCAAGACCCTTGACGACAAATCCTCTGGTTGTTGCATGTAAATCTCTTCGGTCAGTTTGCCATTTAGGAAAGCCATTTCACATCTATCTGATATATTACTGTAAGAGCAATCAACATTCTGATGGTGGTCATCCGGGCTACTGGAGCATACGTGTCACAGTAGTCAATCTCCTACTTCTGAGAAAACCCCTTAGCTACCAACCTAGCCTTGAACTTGTCAATAGTTCCGTCTGCTTTCATCTTCTTCTTGAAGATCCATTTGTATCCGATGGGTTTCGCTCCTTCAGGAAGATCAACCAACACCCAAGTGTTATTTGAGATGATGGAATCAATTTCATTGTCAATCGCCTCCTTCCAAAAAATTACGTCTCTGGTCTTTATCGCATCATCATAGGTAAGCGGATCTGCTTCCACATGATAGGTGACAAAGTCACTTCCGAAGTCCTTCGGCCTCCTCACACGCTTAGCTGATGGCTCAGCTTGTTCTGGTTCTATCGTTGTTTCAACAACATCTTCTTGGACCACATCTTCATTGAAGACTTCAGTTTCCTGCATACCCTCATTGTTCTCCGGTACATCCGTAAGAATAATATTCTTGTGCCTTGCAAATTTGTCTTCAAAATATTCTGCATCGCGAGATTCAATGATATGATTGGACTCAATATTAAAAAATCTCCGAGCATCACTCTTCTCAGCATACCCCAAGAAGATCGTCTTAGTAGTCCTTGTCCCAAGCTTCTGAATTTTCAGATCTTGAAGCTTGACATATGCCAGATACCCCCACACTCGAATGACATTCAAGTTAGGTCTGACCTTGAACCAGAGTTCATGAGGAGTAACGTCTAAAGTTTCATGAGGCACTCTATTTAAAATAAAAGTAGCCGTCAATGCAGCTTCTCCCCAATAGCACTTAAGAAGACCCGCAGTCAACAACATTGAGTTAATCATTTCTGTTAACGTTCTATTCTTTCTCTCTGCTACTCTATTTGATTGAGAAGAGCACGAAGCCATAGTCTCATTGACAATTTCATGTTCTTTGCAGAACGATACGAATTCATGAGACCTGTACTCCCCACCTCGATTACTTCTTATTCTTTTGAGTTGTTGTCCAGTCTGCCGCTCAGCTTCGATTCTGAACTCCTTAAACTTCTCGAATGCTTCGTCTTTAGCCTTCAGCAAGTGGACGAACACATACTTTGAGAAGTCATCGATGAAGGTTATGAAATACTTCATCCCGGCCTTTGTAGAGAATTGTTTGAAGTCACAGATATCGGATTGTACCAACTCTAGAAGATCTGTACTTCGATTAACCCGAGGAAAGGGTTTCCTTGGGATCTTTGTTTGAGCACAAACTTCACATTTCTCTACCTTACCCCCATACTTAGAGATAAGCCCTAGACTAGATATTTTGTTTATTCGTTTACAATGAACATGTCCTAGTCTATTATGCCACAACTCAAAAGTATAAGCAGAAGGAGTAATTGCATTAATAACATTGGACTGATATACAAGCTGAATTTTGAACATTCCTTCGACATAAAAAGCTTTTTCGAAATATGTTCCCATGATAGACATTACCATCTGGCGAGCATTGATGTCCTTCTTCAGGCCTGCGTTGTAGAGTAGGCCTCCTGAGATCAGGTTCTTGGTGATAGCAGGTACGTGCTTCACGCCTTGAAGCGTCAGAGACTTGCCAGAAGTCATATTCAATACCACCGTCCCATCCCCGAGCACTTCAGCTTGTGCCTGGTTTGCCACCATAATCACTTCAGAAGTAGGTTGTCACGACCCGCACCCTAGAGTTAGGGTACGAGAACGTAACAACGTCCAGCCTACGCCGCAGTGTCGGCGGTAGAACGCTGTCCTAGGTCTCAATGCAACTAACAGTATAAGACTAAACAGTTTATACTCCCCGAATGGGGGTAACATAGCAGATACAGTCTCAATCACATCTAGGGTAGAGCATGATAAAGATAGATAAAACATGAAACCCAAAATAAATACAGGAGATAGAAGTCTAAGTGTCTAAGATACATAAACCCAGAAATACATCTCAAAACTCAAATACAGTAATGCACAAAGTAAATACAACTCCAGACAAAATAAAATAACTATCTAAACAACATCTAAAGTGTCTCCTCTAGGCTAGCAGGCAACCTCCAGGCTATCTGTAAAATTTATCAACAGGTCCAGTCAGGACGGGAGCGAGCACAATACATCTCACGCAGATCATAACAGGTTAGAAAATATAAACATGCAAGAGAGTAAGATACATGAAAATAAAAGAAAGTACATGATGTAAACAGAGAGAGAACTGTAATAGAAATATCTATTATAAGTAGAGAGCTACCAGTGACTACTGATTTAGAGTACAAAGTCGACATGTGAACGGCTGGATTTGCACATGACTATACTAAAGAGGCGCACAAGGCTATACTATTTTGGAATTGTTCACATGACTATTTATACTCTCCCATACCCCAATCAATACACAAGGATCCAAACAAGTTATGTTACGTACATGGTTTTCACATGAAGCCCATAAAGGGTGCACATGAAGTATACATGAGAGCTCATACATGAGTGCACATGAAGTTCACATGGGGGGCCCAAAAATGGGTGCACATGAAATTCACATGAAGGCTCATAAATGAGTGCACATGTAATATAGGTTATACATGAGATACATGGGAAACATGACCGATTCATGAGAGCACATGAGAGTACACGAGCATGTATGAACGAGCATGAAGCACATGAGAAACATGAATAATATGAGAGCGAGGAATATATGATGTACACGAAACACATGACATAATGTATCCGATGCTCCCGAGGGGGATAACATCTCAATATAGGGATCCATATAGTACCAATCCTTGATAATATCGTGACAACATCAAATAAGGTAAACTAGAGCAGGAATATAATTCTAAACAAGTTATGAAATGATCAGAGAATGTACTCGCCTGATATCTGAATATCCAAGGTAAAGATACTGTCCGAGGAGAGGTGTCTGGCTCCTAATTAGAATAGCACAAGTCACAACATGTCCAGAAGGGTAATATAAAGCACTACAATGCATTCTACATGAATCTAGGTCAAACTAGGCCAAAGTCAATCCTTGGTCAACTCTGGTCAACTGTACTAGTCAAACTAGGTCAAACTAGGTCATGTCCTAACCCAGCAAGTCTTACTAGGCCTAACCAAGACTATCCTAGCAAGCACACATCAATACGAGGCTATACAAGCCAACATACACCCAACTCTATATAGCATGCAATTATTCAATACTCAAATAGGCAAGAATTCACATTGGTTATACACTAGGTAATCTATTACTTTAAGCTATATATGTCTACACATATATACACATGCATATATTGGTATTCAACATTAGGTCTATAATCATGGCATTTCAAATGGTTATATAAACTTATATATTACAACACAATATGCTAACATATATATAATATACATACATAGCTAAGTTAACTATATTCATAAATACTTATTTAAGAGGCTATGTGTGTATGTGAACATGGCAAAGGGGCAAGTGAGGGTTAAATGGGCATACATAGTATATACATATCAAAGAGTGTCAAAGTGTAAGTGAACAAAGTGTCAAGTGTGATAGTGTCAACATAGTGTAAGGGGTACATGAGGTAATATAGGATTTGTGTTAACATAGAACATTACATCTCATTAACTTGTATATTGCATACATTACATCTATTATTACATTACATTCATGCTTGCATTCATTCATCATTCATTATTCTCTTGTACCACTATATGTACCATACATTACATACTATGGAACATACATATTCATTACAAGCCATACTTATACATGCTTACATTAGATAGGATACTTACACCTCATACATCATTTATTTAACTATTTACTCATGCTTGTATTCTCTATTTAGTTACATAATGTACATACATTAACATGGGTTAAAATCAAATAGAATATTATATTACACACAAGGGTGCACAAAATGTATATGCCGAATAGTAACTCCTACTAATAATCAATACTGTACCAACTCAACATGAATTAAATTATAGGATTAAAGTATGTTATAGATCTATGTGTTAGCTTTCCGAAACTTCAAACGGATCGCGTTTTCGTTTCCGAAAACTCCCGGAATCGCAAAAACACCGAGAACGCGTTTGTCTTTCGTACAGCTGACACTCAAATAATTCCCCAGGAAGTTACAGAAAGAATTAGGCCTATTAATACATGTTTTTGGAAAGCTAACTTCAATACGCTTCTTTTAAAAAAAACGGAAGATTAAACCGAGCTTTGAGCTAGAAGTTATGACATTTCTAAGTTAGGGCTGAAATTAAAAACGTGGATAAAAATTATGACGGATTTAGATAGTTTGAGCCAAAAGAATACACAATATATATCCTAATTATCCACAACAATAATAGCAATAATAATATGAGGAACCACACTCACAAACTTGATTATATAATCATCATGAACCATTTATTACATATATAAATATAGATACACTCTCATTACAATATATATATATATATATATATATATATATATATATATATATATATATATATATATATATATATAAATCTATATATGTAACATGAACACATCCACAACACAAAGGACACTCCTATGACCTTCAAATGGACACAAAATGGACACAAATGAAGATACAACCGTGGGGATCATTCCTATGGGTTTAAAATAGACCTATATGCATGAGGAAATGAAAAGGAGAAGGGATTTATACCTCCCGGTAGATCGAATCGAAGAAAAACCTTCCCGGAGCGACACCGACACGTAGAGATTCCAAAAGGACACTAACGAGCTCCGAATCCTCCCAAACTTGGGTAGCTTCCTCCTTGGCTAGAATGGAGAAGGAAAGAAGAAGATTTGGTGGTGAAATGGAAGAATTTGGTAGAGAAATTGCTAGGGATTGCTCTCTAGGAATTTGGGGAAGAACAAGAGAGAGAAAGATAGATGGATAATGACAAATGGGAGGCTCAACCCTATCCTTATTGTGGCTGGCCATAAAGGTGGTTTTGTCCTATTAGGAAAAGTCCAAAAGCCCCTACTAACCTATTCTATGAGTATTAGGAAAGGGCTAATTGGTTGGGGCTAAATTAGTCATTCTAAAGTCTCTAATCACACTAACCTTATCCATAATAATTAGTCTAACCTCTAACTAAAATATTTCTATCATATGGACTAAAATTAATATCATGTGGGCCATGTCTAACTAGTGTGTGGGTCCCACTAGAGTCAACTACCTCCGGGTCCCCGTTTCAAGTCGGATTGAGTTAAAATTCGAACCCGACTCAAATAACCCCAAAACAATATCATAAATAATAAAATAATATCAAAATAATTCAAAGAGGTCAAATACAAAAATATCCTTAGGCCAAAAATGACATTAAAATATTATAATCACATGGTTAGGCTCTAGGTCAAACAGTCTCTAGGTTTTCACTAGCAAAACGTCAAAACCACAAGTCATTGATTTAAATAATTTTAAAATAATTTAAAAATCACCAAAAATCATATCATGAATTAAATATCATTATTAAAATAATTATAAACATGAAATTTCAAAATTATTCTTATTTGGGAAACTGGGTGCTACAACTATACACACCTTAGAAAAATTTCGTCCTCGAAATTAAAATGTCCATACTCCCTCTAGGTCAAACCCCCACAATCAGAGTCCCAGATCTTAAACAAATCATACCATCAAAAGGACGGCATACAGGGTCATGGCATACGGTGGCAGTAAGTCTCATCTAGGTATACTAGTCATGCTAACCAAAACGGTTATAGGGTATCAAAACACACAAGCAATCCAGGGTGCGAAACAAAAAAGTTACAAAGACAACAAACCATCAAAACTGTAAGGCAGTCTACCATCCTATATAAAAACTGGTACTCATCAAAAAATAAAATGAAGGTAACTACCAATTATCTGAAAAAAGGGTACTATTCAAGAAAAAATCAAAATCACTAGTTAAGGAATAAAAGTCAATTGCATGGAAATCCAATCACAATATATACAGAGCGTTAGAGAGGAAAAAACTAGCATTATGTGTATAGGGACATGTTCATATGGTTAGATAGTAGGCGTGTGTGTACGTGAATACATATGAAATTGTATATGAGAAATTGGGTTCCAAAACAACAGCTATCAAGTTACACTAATCATGGCATTTGGGTTAACAATCTACAATATACAATCTATTTAATCACAACTTGCATGGCTAACCATATATATATATAAAAAGGTAGAGACTTAGTTATGTATTTATATATATTATAACATGTATGCCTAAGCTCTATATATATCTATATAGATATACAATCATAACATAGAGGGGAAGGGTTTGGTTAAAAGACAATATATACTATGTTAGAGTGTGTGTGTGTCCTTGTATATGGTTATAACTTAGTATTGAAAGGTTAAACCCACTTTTAGTTCAACGTTTACATATAAAATCTGAAAACAAGCTAACATTTAAACCAGTGCAATATTAACATAATGCAATTTCAAAATTTAGGGGTTGAAACATCACGACTAATCTCAATGCTCCCAATACATCCTAACATGATAGAAATGAAACCCTAACATATTACCAATACATTTATCTACGCATACAGTTCGATATTACATGTTAAATCTGAAATTTAACTAAACATGGAAATCAATGTAAAAATGTTAACATGTAACTAGTTTTCAAGATTTTGGAGAAATTTGAACATTAAAACCAACTCAATGTTTATCACAAACTAACATGTAAATTCAGCTTTAAATATCCCTACATACAACAATGTACACAGCTTTAAATATTATATTAAAGAAAATAAAATAGCAATTTAAACTAAACATTTGGAATTCAGTATTAAGGGTTAATATGCACACAGTCTCAGATTTTTCAAATTTAACACAAAACTCAACCAAATTTTTTTTTGAATTGACACCCTATGTATAACATACATGTGCAGTAGTATAAATAAAACTATTATCATGAAATTTTATATTTGAATTATGGGTTAAGCTAGGAAAAGCAGAGAATCAGAAATATTGGGGTTTTGAAAATTTAACATCAACAATATATTAATAGGTATTCAGGTAGGTGGAAAATCAAGTGTAGTATGTATACGTGTTAAGCAAAGTGTCTGCTATATGTATTCATATATATATTCTCATGTCCCAATATAAAAAAAATTAATTTTACGTTAAGACTAACATTTGAATTCCTACCAAAATTGCAAGCAGGTGATTGACGAAATCAAGACAGTTTTATTATCATTATTATTTAATACAAGAATAATAGCAAGAAAGAAATAACGATAAAATTGGTTCTGCTTATCTGTTTAAAGAAGGAACCGTTTTAAAATCCAGAGTTAAAATATCAAATTCAAGATAAAGTCTAACAAAATTATCGATTCATTGTATTATGAAAAACTCATAGCAAAAAATTACACAAGGTTTATAAAACCAACTAAACTTACCCCTGAGTTAAATAATAGAAAACTAGACAAACAAACAAATAATAATTCTTTTTTTTGAATGACTGAACAAAAGTAGAGAAAACATGTTCAAAAATATTTAAGGTGCAATCTGATAATCATATACGTCTATCCAAAATTATGGTACTCTAAATCCTCGTTATACTAGTAAGCAAGGCTACGATAATCACAGAGCCCTTGACTTATGCATATATCTCTAGAATCATGGTATTTAATATTTTTGTGGTGCCGCTAGCTTGGCTGTGAAAACCTTAAATTCCCACATCCGAGAAATATATCCAGAGTCAGACTATATGTCCTCACCATGCTGGCTAATGTGACTATAGAAGACTAGATTCCATAACATAGATGACCTAGCCCATATAATTTCATCTTGTCAAAAATTAAATTAAATCAACAATGAATACCCAAAAATTAAATCAATTTTTCAACGAACACCAAAATTCAAAAATGAACAAAAATCTATCAAAATACAAACTCGGATGCAATAGCTATCATCAAAATTCAAATTCGACAATCATCCATCAAAATCAATAAATACAACTCGAATTCAACAATAATCTATAAAAATCAATTTTAGCAACAGAAAGTAAAGATAATTAAATCAAGGGAAGAAAAGTTTTCAAATCGAAGTTAAAATAAGATTCTCAAGGGTCGTCCCAGGAATCTCTCAAGGGATCCTAACTGTGATTGAGTACCTTCAAAAATATATCCTATTCCTACTGTAGGCTGTAGTGGTACTCTAGTTCGAATACCACTACATAAACTCGACCTGCATGGGCCACCACTAAAAACATGTCACGACCCGCACCCTAGAGTTAGGGCACGAGAACGTAACAACGCCCAGCCTACGCCGCAGTGTCGGCGGTAGAACGCTGTCCTAGGTCTAATGTATCTAACAGTATAAGACTAAACAGTTTATACTCTCCGAATGGGGGTGACATAGCAGATACAGTCTCAATCACATCTAGGGTAGAGCATGATAAAGATAGATAAAACATGAAACCCAAAATAAATACAGGAGATAGAAGTCTAAGTGTCTAAGATACATAAACCCAGAAATACATCTCAAAACTCAATACAGTAATGCGCAAAGTAAATACAACTGCAGACAAAATAAAATAACTATCTAAACAACCTATAAAGTGTCTCCTCTAGGCTAGCAGGCAACCTCCAGGCTATCTGTAAAATTTATCAACAGGTCCAGTCAGGACGGGAGCGAGCACAATACATCTCACGCAGATCATAACAGGTTAGAAAATATAAACATGCAAGAGAGTACGATACATGAAACTGAAAGAAAGTACATGATGTAAACAGAGAGAGAACTGTAATAGAAATATCTACTATAAGTAGAGAGCTACCAGTGACTAGTGATTTAGAGTACAAAGTCGACATATGAACGGCTAGATTTGCACATGACTATACTAAAGAGGCGCACATGGCTATACTACTTTAGAATTGTTCACATGACTATTTATACTCCCCCATACCCCAATCAATACACAAGGATCCAAACAAGTTATGTTACGTACATGGTTTTCACATGAAGCCCATAAAGGGTGCACATAAAGTATACATGAGAGCTCATACATGAGTGCACATGAAGTTCACATGGGGGGCACAAAAATGGGTGCATATGAAATTCACATGAAGGCTCATAAATGAGTGCACATGTAATATAGGTTATATATGAGATACATGGGAAACATGACCGATTTATGAGAGCACATAAGAGTACACGAGCATGCATGAACGAGCATGAAGCACATGAGAAACATGAATAACATGAGAGCGAGGAATACATGATGTACACGAAACACATGACATAATGTATCCGATGCTCCCGAGGGGAATAACATCTCAATGTAGGGATCCATATAGTACCAATCCGTGATAATATCGTGACAGCATCAAATAAGGTAAACTAGAGCAGGAATATAATTCTAAACAAGTTATGAAATGATCAGAGAATGTACTCGCCTGATATCTGAATGTCCAAGGTAAAGATACTGTCCGAGGAGAGGTGTGTGGCTCCTAATTAGAATAGCACAAGTCACAACATGTCCAGAAGGGTAATATAAAGCACTACAATGCATTCTACATGAATTTAGGTCAAACTAGGCCAAAGTCAACCCTTGGTCAACTCTGGTCAACTGTACTAGTCAAACTAGGTCAAACTAGGTCATGTCCTAACCCAGCAAGTCTTACTAGGCCTAACCAAGACTATCCTAGCAAGCACACATCAATACGAGGCTATACAAGCCAACATACACCCAACTCTATATAGCATGCAATTATTCAATACTCAAATAGGCAAGAATTCACATTGGATATACACTAGGTAATCATTACTTTAAGCTATATATGTCTACACATATATACACATACATATATTGGTATTCAATATTAGGTCTATAATCATGGCATTTCAAATGGTTATATAAACTTATATATTACAACACAATATGCTAACATATATATAATATACATACATAGCTAAGTTAACTATATTCATAAATACTTATTTAAGAGGCTATGTGTGTATTTGAACATGGCAAAGGGGCAAGTGAGGGTTAAATGGGCATACATAGTATATACATATCAAAGAGTGTCAAAGTGTAAGTGAACAAAGTGTCAAGTGTGATAGTGTCAACATAGTGTAAGGGGTACATGAGGTAATATAGGATTTGTGTTAACATAGAACATTATATCTCATTAACTTGTATATTGCATACATTACATCTATTATTACATTACATTCATGCTTGCATTCATTCATCATTCATTATTCTCTTGTACCACTATGTACCATACATTACATACTATGGAACCTACATATTCATTACAAGCCATACTTATACATGCTTACATTAGATAGGATACTTACACCTCATACATCATTTATTTAACTATTTACTCATGCTTGTATTCTCTATTTAGTTACATAATGTACATACATTAACATGGGTTAAAATCAAATAGAATATTATATTACACACAAGGGTGCACAAAATGTATATGCCGAATAGTAACTCCTACTAATAATCAATACTGTACCAACTCAGCATGAATTAAATTCTAGGATTAAAGTATGTTATAGATCTATGTGTTAGCTTTCTGAAACTTCAAACGGATCGCGTTTTCGTTTTCGAAAACTCCTGGAATCGCGAAAACACCGAGAACGCGTTTGTCTTTCGTACAGCTGACACTCAAATAATTCTCCAGGAAGTTACAGAAAGAATTCGGCCTATTAATACATGTTTTTGGAAAGCTAACTTCAATACGCTTCTTATAAAAAAAACGGAAGATTAAACCGAGCTTTGAGCTAGAAGTTATGACATTTCTAAGTTAGGGCTGAAATTAAAAACGTGGATAAAAATCATGACGGATTTAGATAGTTTGAGCCAAAAGAATACACAATATATATCCTAATTATCCACAACAATAATAGCAATAATAATATGAGGAACCACACTCACAAACTTGATTATATAATCATCATGAACCATTTATTACATATATAAATATAGATACACTCTCATTACAATATATATATATATATATATATATATATATATATATATATATATATATATATATATATATATATATATATATATATATATATATATATAAATCTATATATGTAACATGAACACATCCACAACACAAAGGACACTCCTATGACCTCCAAATGGACACAAAATGGACACAAATGGAGATACAACTGTGGGGATCATTCCTATGGGTTTAAAATAGACCTATATGCATGAGGAAATGAAAAGAAGAAGGGATTTATACCTCCCGGTAGATCGAATCGAAGAAAAACCTTTCCGGAGCGACACCGACACGTAGAGATTCCAAAAGGACACGAACGAGCTCCGAATCCTCCCAAACTTGGGTAGCTTCCTCCTTGGCTAGAATGGAGAAGGAAAGAAGAAGATTTGGTGGTAAAATGGAAGAATTTGGTAGAAAAATTGCTAGGAATTGCTCTCTAGGAATTTGGGAAAGAACAAGAGAGAGAAAAATAGATGGATAATGACAAATGGGAGGCTCAACCCTATCCTTATTGTGGCTGGCCATAAAGGTTGTTTTGTCCTATTAGGAAAAGTCCAAAAGCCCCTACTAACCTATTCTATGAGTATTAGGAAAGGGCTAATTGGTTGGGGCTAAATTAGTCATTCTAAAGTCTCTAATGACACTAACCTTATCCATAATAATTAGTCTAACCTCTAACTAAAATATTTCTATCATATGGACTAAAATTAATATCATGTGGGCCATGTCTAACTAGTGTGTGGGTCCCACTAGAGTCAACTACCCCCGGGTCCCCGTTTTAAGTCGGATTGAGTTGAAATTCGAACCCGACTCAAATAATCCCAAAACAATATCATAAATAATAAAATAATATCAAAATAATTCAAAGAGGTCAAATACAAAAATATCCTTAGGCCAAAAATGACATTAAAATATCATAATTACATGGTTAGGCTCTAGGTCAAACAGTCTCTAGGGTTTCACTAGCAAAACGTCAAAACCATAAGTCATTGATTTAAATAATTTTAAAATAATTTAAAAATCACCAAAAATCATATCATGAATTAAATATCATTATTAAAATAATTATAAACATGAAATTTCAAAATTATCCTTATTTGGGAAACTGGGTGCTACATAGGTGTAGGTGGTGAACTACTCCTTTCTGGAGCAGACATGGCAGGTGGCTCCAGCGTCTATCCACCAGTCAGAGTCAGTCCCTACCGTATCAACCTACACAATCATAGCAACAACGTCAATGATCATAGATACCTTACTAGGCTCTCCTTGCTCTGATTGCTTAGTCTTTTCTTTGCATTCATTCTTGAAGTGGCCCTTCTTGCCACACTTGAAACAAGCCAAATAGGACTTTGGCTTCTTTTACTTGAATAAAGTTCTATTGACTTTCAGATTGTCAGGGTCCTTCTTCTTGCTGTGGGAAGCCGCATGCTTTCCCTTTGGTTCCTTGGTATGAACCAGATTGGCGTTAGCCAATTGCTTGGACAGTACGTCCACCTTCAGTTGAGCCTGTATCTGGTCCTCAACATAGATTTCCTGTAAGAGATCTTCAAGGCTGATCTCAAGCTTCTTCCTATGCATGTTTGTATAGAACTTACTCTACCCAGCCGGGAGCTTCGAGACAATTCCTCCAACAACAAACTTGTCGGGGAGGGGCATCGCCTCGTCTTCCAGCTTCTGTCGTAGCTTCAGAAATTCCTTCACCTGCGGTAGCATGGACTTCTCGTCCTCAAAGAGCCATTTGTGATATTTTTCAACCATAAATATCTTGCTCCTGTTTTTGTCTTCTTCGTACAGTTTCTCCAGAGACTCCCATACATCTCTGGCAATAGTCTTCTTACTGTAGGATTCTACTAGGGAATCCTCCATAGCATTCAGGATAAGCAGCCTGCAAATGCTATTATCTCTTCTCCACTTGGCCTGAAGTTTAGTAGCCGCAGTGATTGCGGCAGCAGATCCAACATCTGGAATAGTAGGTTCCTCTTTAAGAAGTACGTGATCAACGTCTCTGAGTTGAATAGTGAGAGAAACCTTCCTCTTCTAGACTTGATAATGCTCTATATCAAACTTTTCTAACTTACAGAAGTCAGTATTGAGGAGTGAAGCATTAAAGTTTTTCATCATAGCAATATAGCTTTGAGATTGTTATTTCCGGGGCACAATTTTGCGATGGAAAACTGAGAAGATGAAACAATTGTAAAAAAAATGTTCCAACGTAACACTTCTGGGAAGGTTGCGTTAGTTTAACGAAGATCTAAGAAGATCTCGTTACAGCAGCATATGATATTACGAAAATATAAAAAGATTTCGTAATCCACAACAACGAAGAAGATGAAGATGACTGACGATTGATAGATGAATATCCTGCTGGGTGAATGATCACCGATGCTCAAAGCTATATTTGCCCTACACGAATAGCTTCCAGGAACCAGCAAGTTCGTCGGAGAACTTTGGAACACTTCTGCTCTTCTGACTCCCCGGATCATACACGGACTCTCGTGCAAAAGCAATGCTGGTGCAAAGCTTCTCTTCTCTCTCACAGCCTCTGTTTACTTGTGTTAAGAAACACTTTTAAACTTTTCATAACTCTCTGTATTTGCTCTGTCTACCTTGCCTGTGAGAGAGAAGAGACCTTTTATAGGCCCGAGTAGCAACTGCCCAGTTAGCACGACATTCGGGACGTGGTAATAACCACTCCGAACGTGCAGTAACCGTTCAGATTATGCACAGACATGATCTGAAGCAAGTTGCGCACCTCACGTACCCCGCGCTCCTTGTATACTATGCGCTGAATGCGCACAGAGCCACTTGCGCAACCTGTACACCGTGCGCACCTTGCGCCACCCGTGCAATTAGTGCACACCTGTGCGCGCAACAGGGCACGCTGCTGGGCGTGCACCTGGTCGCACAACCTGGGCCGCACAACCTGGCAGCGCAACCTGGCCGTGCACCTGGCCGCGTAACCTGGCCTGCACAACCTGGCCGTACAACCTGGCGGTGCGCCTGGCCGCGCAAGTGGCTCGCACAACGAATGCAACTTAAGCGCACTATGCGCCTAGCGACGATGCTGACATGCTAAGTGTAAAGTGCGCCAACAAAATGTCTCATGAGCCCATGAGCCCGAGCCTGAGTCCGAGTCCGAGTCACTAAACCCCTACCGGGCTTAGTTCCCATGGAAATAAATTTTCCAAGAGCAAAAAGCATGAATGCTTTCAATTGTTTATCTAGCCTTTTTCCCATTAAAAAAATAACCCCACATGGCACACCCATGTGCACCTCCACACCACATGTGCATCTATAAAATAGCATAGCTAATATATAGAGATACAACTCCTTTGGCCTAGCCGATGTGGGACTAAATTTCCAAATGAAAAAGGTCGAAACCCAACAATAATATATTTATGCTGCACACACACACACACACACACACACACACACACACACACACACACACACACACACATATATGTATATAAAAAATATATATATATATATATATATATATAATATATATATATATATATATATATATATATATATATATATATATATATATATATATATATATATATATTTTTTTTTTATATATATATATATATATATATATATATATATATATTGTGCCTTGTATACGTGGTCTGGCTTCGGCATTTTGAGCCTTGACTAATAAAAAGAGGGGGTTCTTTTTAAAAATAAAGAAAAAAATTTATATTATATATATATATATAAAATTTATATTATATATATATATATATAATATAAATTTTTTTCTTTATTTTTTAAAAAGAACCCCCTATTTTTATTAGTCAAGGCTCAAAATGCCGAAGCCAGACCACGTATACAAGGCACAAAAAGATAAAGCCTATACAAGTATACCACTAAAAGGAACGAAGAGGGGGAGAGACCACTTGGCCACCAAGAGCTAGGGGTGGATCAAGGGCCAGAATGCTCTCGAACTGTGGGAGCACAGGGTGCTCCGTTTACGACATTGGCGGAAGACTTCCTGAATGAGTTGGTCGGCTGAGTATTGGTGACCTTCATATCTCGCCTTGTTACGATTCTTCCAAATCGCCCACGTGGCGGCCGCTGCGACGATCTGGTGGCCGTGGGAGGCAGAACCCCAGTAGGCCGCCAGATCGTGGAAGTGTCCACCACCTGGAGCAATATTGTAGTGCTGGTTAAGGGTCCTCCAGATACTGCCTGGCAGGCTCCCCTGACAGAAGATGTGGTCAATAATCTCTATCTGACGATCAGAGCAGCAATTACAAGCTGACGCTAAGCTAATCCCAATGGTGTTAAGGATCTCGTCAGGCGGCAGTTTTTTTCTAATGACTCTCCACATAACGAAGGACCACTTCTTAGGGATGTAGGTATGCCAATAGCGCGCAATGATATGATGCGGCTGCCCGATCCCTTGGACTGCGATTCTCGTCGACCTCACCAAAAATGCCCCGGATGCTTCTAGCGTCCACCTCA